>VRLP01001626.1:0-119443 GCA_009660295.1 Lophius piscatorius | reverse complement strand
TTTTCATTACGATGTAATAAGTTTCACGTTTTTACATGATAATTTTCACGTTATTACATTATAACGTGACAAGTTTAACATTATAACGTAATAAATTGGGCTACATTATTATGTCGCGATATTCCTATTATTCATGGGTTATAACAGGAAAATGATGTTTGTTCTAAATGTCGTAGCTTATAAAAAGTGTCCATGCTGTTTTTTACCGTTTATTTTTGGGTCCCTACTTATTGACTACTCACGATGTTTGTGACTCTGGAAAGCGGAAGCGCAAACAGATTTTACTGCTCAACTTACAGTTTTGGCACATTTGAATGTTTCACTTACAGTGTTTGATGTTCTGCTTAAACGAGATATTCGGAGGGTTGACTGTTTGGCTTACGGACGTATTTGTTTAGCTGAAGCTTATAGAAAGTACAACGTTTTGGCTGCAACGGACAAAAACATTTTTTTCTCTAGGAGTGGAGATGACGAAAAATAATTCCGTTTTCAATACATGTGTAAAAGACCTGAAATCTATATATAGGATTTCAACGCACGCACACACCAACACACACTCGCACACACAGCCACACCAACACACACTCACACATACACACACATACACACTTGCTCAGACACAGCCTCACACACACACACACACACACACACACACTCACACCAACACGCATTCACACACCAACACACACGCACGGACACACACACACAGCCACACCAACACACACTCACACATACACACACACTCACTCACTCACATACACACACACACGCACTCACTCACATACACACACACACAGAGACACACATGCAATCACACATGCAAAACCACACACACACACACAAACACACATACAAAAACATACACACAAACACACACACGCATATATACAATAACACACACACATACAAACACACATACAAATACAAAAACACACATATATACAAAAACACTATCACACATACAAACACACATACAAAAACACACACCCATACAAACACACATACAAATACAAAAACACACACAAACACACACAAACACACGTACACAAAATGCATTATAGAAGGAAGGAGACGACAGCCCAGCAGAGGAAGAACAGGAAGGAGACACTCAGAGGGAGCCTCCATGTAAGGCTGTGGAGAGACGCCGTGAGAGGGTGAACACTCAGCTGCAGCAGGAGGGCAGATTAGGGCGATGATTCATTGGCACGTCATAAAACATCGATACGGCTGGGCTACCAGCTCGCCTCACACTGGAGGCGATACCGACTCTAAATAATTCACATGGTCTGTGCTTATGCAAACATATGCAGCAGAAACATTTATGCAAACAAACGTTCCAACCCAGAACCAGAACACAGACAGAACTCCTGCGGCGTCCACGCGTAAGCAGAGAGGAAATATATATATATATATATATATATATACATATATATATATATATGCTGGAAGGAGCAGGATGCCCACCCTGTAAATAAATAATCGCAGCAGAGATACCGGCAGGCAACGCTAAGTATTTATTTTTTATTATCATCTCCGCCAAGGAGGTTATGTTTTCTTTCCCATTTGTTTGTTTGTCTGTTTGTTTGTTTCTTTGTTTGTTTGTTTTTCTGTTAAAGGAAACACAGAGGTAGGTTACGACATATCCCAGAGGTGATTATGTTTTGGTAATGTTACGTGTTTCGCAGCATTTCAAAAACTGAATAAAATAAAATGAAATGAAAATGAAAATGAAAATAGAATCAAATCAAATCAAATCAAATCAAATGAAGTTAAGTCAAATAAAATGGAATAAAAATTTCAGTGGGCTGAACAGAGATGCTGAAGTGGAATGAGCTACCCTAGAGTATTTGAGAGATACTCAGAGAGCTTGTTGTAGTTGTCGGTAGATTTAGAGGCTGGCAATGACTCAGATGTGGAGGAATCTGCATGAATTTTTCGCAAAATCCGACTACTGTTGTGTCTAGCTCCTTTGATGTTTTATACCGGAGAGGAACAGCAAATGACAACATCGAAAATGATTTTAAACAATGTCCGTTTGAGATAATGGCCTGCTCAATGTCTTTGAGTGTGGAGCAGAGAATAAAAAAAAGGTGCTGATCACATGAAGTGAGTGAGGGAGGAAGAAACAAGGTTTTGGCACCTTCCGCTCATTGAGTGCTTTTATTCACCTGGATAGAACTTTGGGATGTACCAGCCACCTAAAGATTATTGTCTTTCAGACGGATCTTGTGTCCTGCCACTCTACAATAACGGTTCAGGGATGGTTTGAGGAACATGATAACCAGCTCAAGGTATTGACTTGACCTTCAAATTCCCCAGATCTCTATCCAATTAGGGATCTCAAGGATTTGATCAACAACAAGTCTGATCAATGGATACCCCAGTTCCCAACGTCCACCTTCAGAGGTCTGCTGGGGACAGATCCTCTACTCCACATCCACGCCTCATCCGGTCTTCCTTACCGCCCGTAGTTTCTGCCTGCCAGGATGATTCGCCCACACCATTAACCATCTGAAGAATTATTGTGATTCAGAGCATCCAGAACCCGATGGTTGAGAGATCCTCAGATAGAGAGCAGCTGATTGATTGGTTGGCGGTTTAAGTTATGGGACAGTCTTGCTGAGCTGGGCAGTGTCAGCCATCACGGAAGCCTTCGACCTTGCTTTCACAACAACGCCTCAATCAAAGGCGCGTCAAGCGTTTAAACCGGCCTTCACTTCTGACGGGGGCCCGGTCAGCACTTGACTCAGAGGAGTCACGGTAGCGTCCAAATTGAGACGCCAAGCGGTGTTTTCGTCGTCAAATGCAACGTATGACAACTTTAAAGGGAATCGTTAAATGTATCGCCTCGTGGGTGGAATGCTGGTGAATCAGCATTTCCAGAATTACTGGTGCTTTCCAATTCATGTCGAAATAAGCGGGAGAGGTTATAAATTCATCTCCTTCAAAGGGAATCCATCATACCCGGATTGGATTTTCACATTGGAGGCAGCGCTGTTGTATGTATTCCATGACAAAATGGCTATTCGTGTCTCTGGCAGAGAGGCCCCGCCTCGATATCAGGTCCTCAACGCCTCCCTCTGTCTGCGCGTTACGTGGTATGTGCTATTTCTAATTCCTCATCTGTGACTCATCCTTCTAATAACCACCTCTATTTCCTCTCGGAAATATCTGTCACTTGTCTTCTTAATGTGCGGTGGTCTGCCAGCCTCTGTGACTCACCCCTTCTACTGTCACTTTAATGCCTACAGTTTTGTCTTTACGCATATCTGCTCAGGTGACGCTTTATTGGGACCATTACTTCCTGGTCTTCGACCGTCACACGGCTTTATTAACGCTCTAAAACATCTTAGTCTTCCTCTTCAAACATGTTTACGGTCATCAGTCTCGCCTCGTGGCTCGAGGGGGGCGGATGGAATTGTGGGCAAACAGAATTTACCTCCGTATTTACGGCTCTGACGGGTTCGAAAGTCTAGAACCCGACCCGAACATCAGTGTTTGATGTTCAGCTTACAGCGAGACAAAAGGTAAACGTTTTTTTTTTTAGGTGCCGTGAGAATCAACTGTATTCCCGTCATCTTCGCTGCCCCCGCCGCAGATCCTTCGCGTTAACGTGATAACTCAAAAACTCTTTCATGGATTATTTTCAAATTTTAGATTCATACAGACCTCAGTGCCAGGAAGAACTGGATTGATTTGGGAGAAGATCAGTCGCATATTTTTTGGACGATGAGGGGAGCTTTCTCTTCAAAAGTTTCGGGGGCCATAATTCCGCAACCGATGGTCTGATTTAGTCCAAATTTGGTGCTGATCAATCCAATCAGGGAGACTCGTAGTTTTCTCGCCAAATAAAAACGGACATTTGGACAGAACTTCACATTCAATTTGAGGAGTTCAATCACTTGTAGAACATATGGGATTGGGGACTTTTGAGGTATATAGACCCATGCCGTCTGGAACGACATCGTAGCGTCAACATCAAGATCTTATTTCCTTACCCCAGCGGATGCCAGAGGATGTCATGTGACCACTTGTTTGTTTTGGGTCTGGGTGTGTGCGGTTTTTAGCAGGATTACTCCCAACGTTTTCAACGCATTTCAATAAAATTTTGTGGAAAAACAGCCTCTGGCGCCAGGATTAGGAGGCTTAGTGGAATGATGGTATGGACTTTTTTTTTTCCTTCCAGATTCTTATTATGGAAATGCCATTACACATCACTAAGAGGGTAACGCCCCTAATTCAACCCCACATCAGAGGAACCAATCACGTTTTTGCCTTTAAAATCCATGTGTCCTCCAGTCAAGTGATTTTAAAACTTATTTTTTCAGAAATGCCTCTTTTTAATAAAAAAATTTTTCTGCCTAGTACCCCCTTTGATCCTTGCAAAGTAAGGATCTTAACTGAGCAACTGAAAGAACTTTATTTTTTTATTTATTTCTTCATGTCATTTACTTTTATATATATATATATATATATATATATATATATATATATATATATATATATATATATATCTCCTTGAATGGACCGACGGTTGAGAAATTATGACCTGAAGCCTTTCGAAGATAAAGCGCCCTCTAGTGTTGGAAATATATAACCAATCCTTCCGAAAATCAATCCCGTTCTTCCTCACACTATAATACGTCTATAATAAAAAATAATAAAATAAAATAATAATAACATAATAATAATAGTAATAATTATTATTATAATAATAGTAATAATAATAATATAATAATAATAATATAATAATAATAGTAATAATAATAATAGTAATAATAATAATAATAATGTAATAATAATAATAATAAAAATAAATAATAATAATAATGTAATAATAGTAATAATAATAATAATAATGTTATAATAATAATAATAATAATAATAATAATAATAATAATAATAAAAATAAATAATAATAATAATGTAATAATACTGTAATAATAATGTAATAATAATAATAATAAATAATAATAATAATGTAATAATAATAATAATAGACATTTTGTGCGACACTCAAGTTCACCTTACAGCTTACAGGTACAACAAATATCAAGACATGAGTAAAACACTTTGCAATAAAAGCCAGAAAGCTAAAATAATATATAAATAATATATCTTTTGGTAGAATTGCTCTAGACATTTCCTTATGAACACTTGTTTCATTGCTAAAACTGGCGGCCGTAACAAAACGAGGCAGTATGATTTTCACACCATTTTATTAGCAACAATGTGTCTGTTAGTTATACATTAGAAACAACGACAGAGGCATTTCTGCTGAACTGGACCGAGTCTGAAAAAACAGCTGGATCATAAAAGAAAGCCAGTAATTCAAACACCTCGGGGTAAAAGCAACACTGTATTTGAATCAACACTTGTAATAATAATAATAATCAGAATCAGAATAATACTCTCAAAATTATTTATGGCACAACATTTCTTGTGCAACCGTCACAAATCTGATTAAAACGTAAGGAAAAGGTGGACAGCTGTGTGTGTTCATGTGTGTCGTCACGTCATAGCAGGGAAGCACATGTCACGAGAGGCAAAAACAGAAGAATCAAATCAAAACCACTCATAGTTTCACTCTTTGGCAAATAAATGAACATAGTGTGTGCGTGTGTGTGTGTGTGTGTGTGTGTGTGCGTGTGTTAGGGTGGCCACTTTTTTAACACTGAAAAAGGAGGACGCTTTGCAGGATTCAGGGAACTATGGCTAGCAGATACAGAAAAAAATGTAGTATTACATTATTTTTTACAAAATATTGACATATTGTGACAATATCGTGGCCATGGGCGAAAATCTAATTTCAGGGGGGGGGGGCACCAAGAATCGATTTGATATTGCCATGAAAACATCTACAAATTGCCCCTTTTATTCAAGTTTCTTGCCAAAAACTACATTTCGCCAGATTACATTTGAACGCATCTTGATGACGATGACGGCTTCTTTCACCCGAAACCAGGTTGTTACTGAATAGACACTGAATGCATCATGCAAAATATCTCAATGCAATGTGCTGCTGAGGGCTACGCTACGAGCTCCGCTTTGTTATACTTGATTTGTTGTTCACACTTTATCTTTCTAGGAATAAAATAAGAATAAAATTAACCCAGAATCCACAGAATCTCTAAAGGAGGACAAATGAGCGTCCAGCTCAAGTCTGCGCCGTTGGACGGACTCAGTGTTTCAAATCCGGACTGTTCGGTCTAAAACCGGAGGTATGGCCACCTGCGTGTGTGTGTGTGTGTGTGTGTGTGTGTGTGTCTGTGAGGGAGAGAGAGAGAGAGAGAGAGAGAGATAGAAGGTCAATCCAGTAGGCTATAAGCCCCTCACATGACCCTAGCAGTTAATCATATCAGTCCTTAAATGTGTGTCAGATCTCAATATATTTCCTCCAGAATGTAAGTCCTCCACCCGGGCTGGTCACCCGCAAACCCCAGGATATAAAAACCATTCCAAGAAGGAGAACCTCAGAGGACCTCAGAGTGAGAGCAGATATTCCTCAGTCCACTGAGTGGAGAGACGGAGGAGACGGAAGGAGACCGGAGCGAATGTAGTGGCCGCTTAAATATTTATAAATGTGCCTTTAAAAGTGAAATCTTTAGCCCACGAATCCACGTATCGACGAACCAGAGGAACGCAGGTAACGGGAGAGGAAATGAAGCTGGACAGTTCATCATCATCACGCTGTAAAAAGTTGGACTGGCAGAGGGTAAAAGAACGTCTTGAAAACACCTCAAAGTATCTTTTTCTGAGCCGTTATATGAAATTAAAGGTAACGTGGCACAAGGAGACAAATACTTCACCCTTCACGATAAATGTTATTGCAACCCACCGTTTGGGTTCGTTTTCCATACAGAAGGGATGACAGACTGTGTTTAATTGTATTTAACGACTCATTGATTTACACACACTCATACACACACACACACACACACACACACATTCATGCACGCACTCTCGCATAAATGCACAAAAACAAAAAAAACGCGTCCCTCGTTTGGCACATAGTTCACCCGACCTGCAAGAACAGCAAGGTCCGTCTCTGCTGTCGTACGGGTTTCTGTATTTCCACGCAGCCTCCCGCCAAGAACCTACAGAACCTCCACCAATGGATGTGTGAGAAACAAGCAGGGATTTCTGTCGTCTGTGAGCCCTTAACGCCGTAGAATATCATGGCCTTGGTACAGATGATCTAAAATGTTGTCCGTGGATGGCAGCTAAAACACCACATCCCTCATCCTCCTCATCCTCCTCCTCCTCCTTCCTCCTCCTCCTCCTCTGTTTTATAATCTCTATAATCTGTGGATGGATAAATCAGACAGATCAGAGTCCATCTATTTTTTTAGCAGCTATGGCGGCGAGAGGTTCCCCGCCGATGATGCCATTTCAGAAAAAATCTCTCAGGTCACGAGATGAAGACTCCGGAGGAAGGAGGGCGACACGAAAATGTATCAAATTGTAAAATCGTTTTCATTCTTATTGTCAGCAAAAACACAACAACAATAATTCAAAATGAAACTAATCAAAGAAGTTCAAGTTATTGAGATTGTTCTTTAAATAGTTTAATCTCTACATTGGTCCGAGTGGAAGGTCCTAAGCCTGAGCATAGTACCTTTGAAAATCCTGTCCTGAGAGCCATCTGAGTCCTCCATTCTATTAGAGGTGACCGGTAGAACCGGACCGGGTCATACTAGTCTGGATTAAACCGGTGTAGTCTAGTCTAGGCCATCCAAGCTCATCGACCTTAGACGTACGCCGCCGTCCAGCCTCATCCAGCCTCATCCAGCCTCATCCAGCCTCATCCAGCCTCATCCAGCCTCATCCAGCTAAACATCGGTGCTGATGCTGCAGCTGCGGGCGAACATGTCCCTCATGGTGACCGACCGGGCCAGATTCGGTTTACGGTAGTTTGGAATGTTCACAGGCACTGGCAGGTCCAGTTCCTGCTGCTGGACGCTGCGGTAGCCGATTCTGTCGCCCCCATTCCTCAACCCGTCCGGTTTGTGGTGGATCTGCGGCTGCGGCGGCTGCAGGTAGAAAGGCAGATCGTAGTGCGTGCAGGACGGACAGAAGGTCTGGGAGCGGGTCAGCTTCCGGGCCAGAGGCGGGGTGGAGAACAAGGCGGGGCCGTTCGGCATGGAGGAGGCGGCGGCCGTCGCCGCCACTATGTTGTGGTTGGAGTGGACGGGCGGTAGGCGGGAAGTGACGGCAAAATCTGGCTCCTCCTCCTCCGACTCGGACTCCTCCTTCTTGCAGCAATAGTACTGGATTGGAGGTAGAGGAGGGGGGGCGGGATGTGGAAGAGAAGATGATGATTAGAGAGGATGAAGGAAAGGCAGGTGGAAATATTGAGGACAAAGGTTCAGAATTATGCAAATGAGGGAAAGAGAGCGAGAGAGAGGGAGGGGGAGAGAGAGAGAGAGAGGAGAGATGGAATAAAGGAAGTACAAGACAGAGGGAGAGAAATTGACATTTATTCCGACGAGAGGCCGACGCCCAGAAAGAAATGCTGTTGGCAGTAACAAAGCCAAACGCTTTGACAAATTGTTTTCCATTTATTACCCGCACAATAAACTAAAGGTCGGTCTCCACACTTTGATAATTAAAGTCAGTGTTTTTCCGAGGACAATTTGTGATAATTACCCCGAGCCCACGAAACATGGCTTTCAGATCCATTACTGGCGTCCGGCCAACTAACATGAAGCCACTGTCAGAGATCACGTGTGATTGTTCCGTGATGCGTAAGAATCATGGGTAGTATGTGGTACTTCAGTTTAAGTGTATTTATTTATGGTTTTATTAAGGTTAGCTCAATCAACTCTCAGCCTGATCTCCATCTGTGTGCGTTAGCATACAGAGGGGCGACAGCAACCACCACAACAACAACAACAACAACAACAGCAACAACAAGCCAACAAGGTCATTGTTTCTGGCAGAACTACTGTAAGCCTGGGTTTCCGGTTTCTGCCTCTTCACATGGATTTGCATATCCGGGGGGCATGTTCAACCTCTGCTGTAGCCCCTCGATGAAGACACCAGTAATCAAGCCTTCAAGGCAAATTACCCCCGCTGACACCCGGGAGGTCCCGACCGGCTGCCAACGGTTCGGAAACAGTTTTGCCTTTGAGCGAACAGGAAATGGTGTCATTACACATCTACGACTACATTCGTGCCTCTTGTGTCCTCCCCTCCCCGAGATCAGAACCCGAGAGATAACACTTTCACTACATTTCACCAAAATTTCATCCCCAAACCTAAAACCACCTGCTATAATCTGTGGTTGCCCCCTTTATGCGGCCATAATTAACTTTTTCATCAATTTCAATCCCTGTTACTAACTCCCTCCTAGTTGTCCTTCTTTAAATCACCATTTTAAATATTGATTTAAATGGAATATACAAAGTGCCTGCTGTATATTCAGAGGAACGGGCGACCCTCTGTATCTGGGGTGCCCAAGGTATATACAGAGGATCCCGCTCTACCGACGCCCGCTCTACAACCTGAGCTAAACAGCGGCCCCCCAACTTCTTACTTTTGACTTTTTACAGTCTGACTCTTATCTTCCGGCAGGTAATTTCTCCAAAGGCTGAAGCTGCAGCTGCGTTCAAGGTGCAGGAGATTCTGGTGGCGATCCAGAACCTGAGCAGCTGAAAGCGGCCGGTTGGCGGCCGGTTGGCTCAAACCGATGCCAAGAGAAATGTAAACGTTTAATGACGCACTAAATTTGATTGTGGACCATTTTCGCCTGATGCCGACCCCTGAAGGCGGATGTGTGTGCGCATCCTTGGGAATTAAAGGCGTAGCTCTAACGTCACTGTGTTGATAGAATTTTGTTTTTTAATTAAATGTCACGGCACCATTCTTTGTTCTGATGATTATCTGTCTTTTTACCGCCATCTCTTGTTTTCGCAATCATGTACCGAACAATGACTCATATTTATTGTTAATAAAACCGATGCGATTGTTTTTTCTCTGATTGAACAGTGAAGCAATTTCTTCTCGTCACTATTTACTGGAAGCCGCTTTATTTAGAGGAGGGGAAACACAAAGAAAGGGCGGCGGTCTGCGTTCTCTGATTGCGTTCTAGTTATCTGACGTTAATATCCGTGCTATTATTTGATTTCGGGGATTCAAATACTCAAACTTATGACTTTAATGTCCTCACAAAGAGAAAAGAAATAAATATTTGTTAAAATGTATTATTTCTCTCCTGTGGTGTCCCCCAGGGTTCCATCTTTGGCCCCTTACTTCTTTTTTTTTGTTAGCATAAACATGCTACCACTGGGTCACATTATAAACAGGTTGCACCCATTTTTTTTTTCAAATTTTCAAAGACAAAGAGACTCAAAATGGTTGAGCAGGACTTTAACGGGGTTGTTTCACCCTGTCGACAAAACGCTCACCTGCAGCCTACAGTAGCACAGTACTGCGATGATGAGGAGTAATATGACCGTAGCAAGGATTCCGCCAGTGATGACCACGGTCCCGGCTGTCATTCGAATGTCTCTCCATCAACACCCTGCAGAGAAGAATAGTTGCAGGAAAGAGAGAGAGAGAGAGAGAGAGGGCGCAAAGAGAAAAACGAGTTGAAGAAGGAAATGGAGGAAGATGGAGCAGACAACTCATCAGAACAGTGGCTCCATTAAGTAGATTATAACTCCGTGTCATCTCGCTGGTGCTTATTGAATCATCCGGCAGTTAGAGGACATGTAATATAATCATCCCGCAGAAAAGCCGCTGGTAATATAGTCACAGAAGGCAGAAAGACGACGTTTGTGAAGAGAGAGGGGAGGCAGCAATCAACAGCAGGAGGAGCGATAAAAATGAGTTGTGGCGACGACTGGAGGCAGAAAGTTATGAATGGATGGTTGCAGAGAGCAGAGTTGAAATGAGTGAGGAGGGTGAGCGAAACAGAGACAGAGTGAGAGGCGAGTGGACGTGAGGGGAGAGAGAGAGAGAGAGGGAGAGAGAGAGGTCAAGAAGAGCTAAGCGATGGGCACGGAAAGGGACGTGATGAATGGATGTGGAATGCAGAGACAAAATGATGGAGAGGATGAAACCGGTCGGCCTTTAAGATGTACGGGCATCGGGGGAAACATTAAAGAATGAGCCTAAGAAAGATGGCGGAGGAATGATGGAGGTGGAATGATGTAATGACAGGAAAACAAGGTGACTGGGTACAAGAAAGAACGAAAAAAAAAAGGCAAAATAGAACAAAGACGCGTTTTTAATTGAGATGTTGAAAAATCCTTAAGCAAGTCTCCGGTTCAAAGACCGGGCCTACGCTGTCCTTCCCCCAAAAGTTGGTAGAGAAAGAGGTGGTGTGGACACCTGGAGTTTGACGCCAACACAGAGGCGATTATGAAGAGAAGGCAGCAGAGAATTCATGTCCTCGGAAAATTGAACCCATTCTCCGTCATCCCGACCATTCTCACTGGTTTTTATCCGACTTTTATTGAACCTATTACTGCGAACAATGGATGAGTTTGACACGGGACACTTTTCTCCTATTCGAATTTAACCTTTCTGAATCGCAATGTCGGTCCACTGTTTACACGAGCTGCGATCTTTTCCAACCCGGTGTTTATAGTTTAAGTTACTTTTTGTCCATTTAACCGTCCAACTCTGTTAAACTTTTTCAAAGTTGCGATGAGTAAATAACTCTCCGATGTAGACCGCTACTGCTTAGAAGTCCAGCAGCGACTGGCTATCGGAAAAAGACTTTCACGAAAGGACTTAGACTACCTCCTTGTAGAGGAATAAAATCTAATTCGGAAAGGGACATATCTTTCGGAAAGGGGCAGCGTTTTCTTTCCGATAAGGCGTCTTATCCGAATCTATTCGGAATCAGGCTGTCCTTGTAAACCCGACTATTGAGCGAGAAACATCGCAAAGCCTAGACAAGTTCGCGGTCGATCCCACATAGAGCCAGACGACCATTCGGGCTCTACAAACACAACAGTTTGCCCTTTTTTTTCACCAGAATACTCGGAAGACGTTAAGACTTTCGTACGATGATATCAGCATTTTTTAAGGTGACGTGGGAAAAGACGAAAATGACCCGGAAGGAGGAGCAGCAGGCAGGAAGAGAAAAAAGATGCTGACCTTTGCATCAGTCGGAAGAAAAAACGTACAGTTGATAAACTGACAAATCTTGAGCTCTTGACCCGAGAGCTTCGGGCTCATTCCTCACATTTTGCAGAACTGTGGTGCTGATCCGCGTCACATGGAAGAAATGACATGCAGAGAGCGCGACTGAAACGAGAATAAACCGACCTCCTTTCATTTTATCGGATCAAGGCTGGTCTTTAATTACCTCGTTTCAGTCTCTAGCGATGATGGATCACCAGGAAAACCCCCCCCGAGCTTAGTGACAACAAATATTAATTTTACTTTAGAAGGTACATTAGTCATCCAATCAAATATTGTGATGACATTTTAATTGTCATAATGAATTCCTCTTTCCTCCGCCTTCCCCTTCACTGTGGAGCAGGGGAGAATATGGAGTTTAAGTGAATTAAATCAATAATATTTTAGACTTATAATATTTTAGAATTATGAACAGAATGTACATCATTCTGTTCATAATAATAATGAATTTACTCTAGTAGTTCATATTTCACCTTTTTTTTGATTTTGTATCTATTTTTTAAATTTTTTTTCATGAAAAACATTTCTTTCTTGACATACCTTAAAAACTATTTAATGGATCATCTACAAATTTTATACCTTTTCATAGATCCTAGTGTTAGGAAGAGCTGGACTGATGGACTGAAGGTCCTTTTTTTACTAATTACTTTGACTTTTTTTGTGACAATCAAGTTCAATCAAGAGGATTGCTTGTTCAACGCAGGGGATTGGGAACTTTTCGGGGGGGGTTACATCCTCGCTGTCGGGTTAAGACTGCGTAGGCCTGGTTAAAACACAAAAGTGTCCGTGAAAAGACACCAATGTTAGAGTTAAGTATATAATAAGATAAGATATACTTGAAGATGAAATAATTTATTCATGAAAGGGTTCATGACGTGGAGGCCGATGGATATGTCTGTATTTGCAAAAAAAAAAAAAAAAACTCTGAAAATGTAAAAAAGGAAATTAGAACTCCCTTTGTCTTTCCTGAGAGGAAAATAACAGGTGATGAAGAAAAAATATTGCTGTGTTTTGAATAATTCATCCATGAAAGGGGTTAAAATAAGTGATGAAGAGGTCTCTCAGTTCTCAGTTCACTTTTGATGGGTTTTTTTTGGGGGGGGGGGGAACCCTGCAGATACTTGACGGATGTACTTTCCCTTCATTACTTGCACCATCTGGAAGCGTCAGAGAAGCGCACCATCACACTGCATCTTGGGTAATGGTCGTAAACCAAAAATAGGCCGGCAGGCTTGTTGCTAAGCTATGACTCAACGGTTCAAGCCATTATCGGCAGCCGCGGCACACAGCAGTACAATATACTGCGTTGTCTAGATCCACCCCAACCGTGACATGGACACGCCCTAAAATAGAAATAGTGGGATAAAAAAAAAAGACGAAGAAGGAGGAGGAGGAGGAGGCATCTGAGATGGAGGTAAATGAATAATCCTACTTTTTCCTGCTTACCAGGAAATGCAATTTATATTGACAAGATCTCCAGTCTCCGCCTCCACATCCTGGTGTATAAACATCAGCATGTCTCAGCGTCCTCACCGCAGGACGGACGGCTGTGACCTTCTCACCCTGAAACACCTTCAACCACGTCTGGATTCCTGGGCGGGTAACTTGTCTAAAGCGTTCGCGTCTCTCTGGAGAGAATCCATCAGACTGTCTCCGTGGTCTTCGTCCGTTCCTGTCTGCAAACGCGACACACTTATTCTCCTCTGGAGCTGGAATACAAATAGACTCTAATCCAATCTGCAGGCCATCGATAAATCAATATGGGAGAACAACAAGAGCAGAGCATTAAAGGCTTTGGGCTGAATTAAAGTCAGATTGAAGAGGCAAATGTGCTTCTCTTTTTTTTGGGGGGCGGGACGTTTTGGAGAGAAAATGAAGAAGATGAGTTTGAATTCTCAGAGTTTATTTGACCTTCAGGTGAAGCTGTGGGTTACTGATGTTGAACTTGAATCTTCTTTTGATGTAATGACCTGTGACATCACTGTTTGGGTCCAAACACTAGATGAGATGTTTTTTTTTCATGACCTGCTGAATCTCAACACCAAACACCATCAGTGCCCAAAACACATGGATGTGTCCAGAAAAAGGCTGAAGTTGTTCTGTTGAATATAGAAGGAACACTTAGATGACCTTACCAAGAAGAAGATGATTATTCTTCTTTGATTATTAGATTTATTCATTCATATTAGTAATATGAGTAGTATTAATATTCCGTGGAAAATAAATTTTTTTAGACTATTTTGTTTGTATCCAGTTACATAATTCTGTTAAGTTAGTCCCCACATCCAGAAGAATCTCACTTATCGAACAGGACTTTCTTGATAGCCATTTGACATGTGGTGTCCCCCAGGGCTCCATTCTTGGCCCCTTACTCTTGTAAGAAAATCGCCATTTTTCAGTAAGAAAAAGTGACTCAAAATGTGTTCAATCAAACAGTTGAATGTTTAAGGTGATATAAAGGCGAACATTGGTGTTTTCACAAGTGGTTTACGAACTCTTTGCCTTCTAGTTACCTGTAACGGGTTCAAGCGTTTAGATCCTGTAATCATATGATCCCTAACTCAAACCCAACATATTTTGGGTTCAGTAAATTAATACCGTTTGTGAAAGTGAAGAAATTACTGACACACGTCACAGAGTTGATGTTGTGCAGCAAAAATAATTGTTATTTAATTTGATATATAACGACTACGGGTTAACCCTAACTCTAATCCTAACCCGACCTCAGAGTTAAATCAAAGCTTTATGAAATAATCAGCGCGGCTAACAGACGATAAAAGACCACAAATCAGTCTCTATGTTAGAAATTCATCTCCTTGACTGTTTTGATTCACACTAACCAAATCTTTTTTCTTTTTTTTCTTTCTTTTTTTTACAGTGGCATCCGGCAAAGATTCACCGTACACTACCTGCTCAGAACCAAAGAGTTGGGCGGATGAAATTAGCAGTCAGCTGCTGAACACGGGGGAACAATCATCCGCTAAAGAGGCAGATATTTCCCTCGGGTGTTGGTCGAGAGAAAAATAAGACGAAGAGGAGAGTGGACGCATGACGTACATTCAGCTGGTGGGCAGAAAACATGGCAGCATAAACAGGTACATGTTCGCTAAGGTCTCCAAACTAGCTCATTAAATGTTAATATTTGAGATCAAAATGATTCTGCAACAGCAGGATGAGTAACACGGCACATATAAAGTAGTAGGATGTCATTTTTCACCAAATGGGTTTTTTCTTTTTCGATAATATCTTGGCCTATGATGTCGTTCCCAACAACATCAA
This sequence comes from Lophius piscatorius, assembly GCA_009660295.1. Classification (NCBI taxonomy): domain Eukaryota; kingdom Metazoa; phylum Chordata; class Actinopteri; order Lophiiformes; family Lophiidae; genus Lophius; species Lophius piscatorius. The sequence continues at coordinate 104,008 of VRLP01001626.1, read as the reverse complement.
CAACAACAACAACAACAACAACAACAACAACAACAACAGTCCCCGGACTAAGCTCAGCACCATGGGTGATCGGGCCTTCTGTTCTGCTGCCCCTCGTCTGTGGAATGCCCTCCCTGACCATCTGAGGGCTCCACAGACGTCTGACACATTTAAAAAAGGACTTAAAACTTTCCTTTTTAGCAGAACCTATAACTTTAATTAACATTGCTGCTTTTTGGTCAGGTTTTTATAGTTATATTTTATTTTTTATTGATGCTTTTATCTGCTTTTACTTTGTAGCACTTTGAGATTTCCTCTTCCTTATCTTTTTTATCTTTTTTGTAAAAAGAAGTTACTCCTAGTGAGCAAAACATGAACTTATTAACGATTCATAGCCACCTATTAGACTAAATTTGACCGACGGTTGCACAATTTTGGTCCATTAGTATAGGGAATATAGAACCGATTTTTTCCAAAATCAATCCAGTTCTTCCTCGCCATAAAGTCTCTGTGGGTGTGAAATTTGAAAATGATCCATGAAATAGATTTGGAGTTATCGCACTAACAAGAAAGATCTGTTGCTGACATGACGTTTCATAATATCCCAGAGTTTCCAAGGATATAATAATACTTTAAACCCACTGATGATGGGTTAGGGTTATTATATATATATACATACTGTAAGTATACCATACACAAAGGCCATATGGAAGAATGCAGATATAGCATTACCCCAATCAGCCATAACATTAAAACCAACTGTCTAATATTCTTAAATTCCTTTTTCTTTGTTGCCAAATTAGCTCGGTGATGAACTGACACCTTTTTATCAGAACCAACATTACAGTTGTCAGCAATTTGTGCTAAAGTAACTCGAGGACATGGGTTAGCCTTTGCTTTGTTAGTCATTCGCCTCAATGAGCCTGGGGCATCCATGATACTGTTTCGGGGTCACCAATCGTCCTTCCTTAGCCCACTTTGACAGCTACCAACCACATCCGATTAGGAACACCCAAGAAGGCCTGCAGTTTTGGAGATGTTCTGATCAAGCCATCTTAATCGGACCCTTCTCAAACACGTTAACTTCGAGGGCAAACGGTTCACATGCTGTCTGATATATCCCAACAATGAACAGACGCCATCGTTGCAAGACTATCAATGTTTTTCTGACTTCTCCTATCAGTAGTTATAATGTTATGGCTGATTGGTATATAAAGACGCATTAACGTTTGTGCGGGGCGGGCAGGCGATGTATATTTCCCACGGATGTGTTGCGTATTTTACACACACAGGCGACACTCCTATGTGGAATAGCACTGAAAAAGGAACACCGAACTTCCGCTCGCCTCTTTTTTTTGCTGGTGTTCGTCCGCATGAATGATGAGGGGTCTCTAACCGCATGAAAAGAAAATAATACACACACACAAACCCTCGCATGGAGTCATTCTAGTACTAGCTAACATGCTTCGACAGTGGGCTTTGGAAATAAACTGCCACGCTTTGATGAAACATGGCAGGGATCACAGCGGCGGTCTCGCAAGGAATAATGGCTGTTGACAGGCTTTCAGCCGCATGGAAAAAGAAGCATGCAGTCGGCGGCGGGTTCGAGCCACAGACGAGAGACGATAACATGCCCCAAGAACAACGGGATGAGCTCCGTTACAGCTGTATCTGTCAGAGAGGGGCTCCACGCATATATTTGTGCTCATGTACAAACACAGGAACCAGCATGGCTCTCCCGGTCGACGGTCCCCGAAAATGTATTTATGGTTAAAGATTTAGTGAATGACGTCATTCCAGATGCTCAAGGCATCAGATATTGATGTTTAATAGAGGAAAAAAGAAAAGAAAAAAGAAATGAAAACACCTACGAGGACCATGAATTATCACTGAGCCACAACTGGTACACCTCAGAACGGTTTCTTCGGAGAGAAACCTGCGATATGGGAAATGTTTGCGGCGCCGCTTTAATGGAACATTTTTAAAGGTTTTGAGAAAACAGTCATTCGCTGTATTGTTGTCTGTAATATCAGAATCACTCTAATATTTGAAAACGAAGTAGAAAACTACAGCATCTATCTCAAAGCAGGGGAAATCTGCTGTTAGCACTGTTAAAACAGATTTTTAGAGATGTTACACCTTGTTTGGTTTGGTCTAATAAAAACAACAACTAGACCAACGCAATCGTCCCCGACAGCAAAGGTACTCCCCCGAAAAGCCCCCAATCCCCTGCGTTGGACAAGCGATTCCCCTGATTGAACTCCTCAATGTGAAGTTCATTCCGAAAAAAATAGTTTTTCTTAAAAAAGTTCCACACAATTTGTAAAGTACGAACTATTAGAGTAAAATATGATTTATGCAAGATAGTCTTCCTCGAATTGATTTATATGCAACAAATGTGGACTAAATCGGACTTTGTTCAATATAAAAACAGGAAACGCCAAAAAACGTCTTAATATTGTAAATTACGGTTGAAAAGGCCGACTTCCTGATTGGTTTGCGCAATAACACCAAATTACATTTTGGTAGATCCGAAAGCTTCCCCTAGTGGTGCAGTGCCTCTACTCTCTGTGTGAAGAAAAATAGGCAAATTCAGCGATTTTGATTACAAAATTCAGAAATTACATTTACAGCACATATCAGACAAATACTGATATTTATTTTAATATTATCATTATTTTATATTTTCATGTTCTGCCTCACCTGACCGCTGTTCCTTTAAGACTTAACTAATGTAGCGAATTGTCCCTTTCCCTGTTAGATGGAATAAATATTCCACATTTCGGCGCAGTGCGAATGATTAAAACTCCTCATCCTCATCCCTGAATAAAAGAAATTGATCGTAATTCATTTAAACAAACCAGCAGATGTGTCGGTATGAAGACCGAGACACCCGCGAAATGTCAGTGTGTCAATGAATTTTCAAATTAATATTTATATTTCAGACTCTGCGTGCGCTCGGACCAGCTCACGAAACATTAACATGATGAAGAGCTTGAACTCGTGAAGACGAGCCTGAGCTCTAACGCGGCGGCATGACATTGATTTGACTAGATGTTTATTTTTAATCTCCATTAAGCCTCAGCGCGAGTGTTAATACAGACCCAAATATATCTGCAGCAGCCCGCCTCCTCCGCGCTAATAGACTGACGTACGCATTTTTGAAACGCTTAGCAAGTTCTCTTCAAGCAATGTGGCAACATTATCCCGTCGGCCTGCTTTGACCCTGACTGCAGCAGAACCTGATTCCTTCTCCCGGCTCACCTTGTTCCAGCATAATATTTCACCAGACGCACCAAAAGTTCTTTCGCCACCATTTCTTTGTGTCCGGGAATAATGCCGACAAGAACTTCCTCCGCTGAAAGGCGTTGACTAGCTTAGCTCACTGTGAAGTTCTGACCTTGAACGAGAAGTTCAGAGAAACCCCAAGTCCATTAGATAAAGAGGAAACAGGAAATAGAACAGATGGAGTCCAGATGACTCAATTATTTTTTTTAAATGCTCTTTACTGTAATTCGTCTAACGCCAGCACAAATGGAGGTTTAGTCAGCAAGAGCCGTGCAGGAGATAATAGAAAGCAAAACTTTTTTGGAAGATAGGATCAATGCAACAGTAGAGGAGGAATCGGGCCGATTGATTTCCCATCTGGGTCTTCAGGGTTCTACGCCTGCAATTAGGTTCCCCTCCAATAACAGCTAAAGGCTGTTGTCACACGATGTGACCAGCCCGTATTCAAAGAGACACAGACTTATTTAGTTGAATAAAGTGGTTAAAAAACGTTCAACACCTTCGATGGATCCACACCATCTTCATAGACACACACTCAAGCCATTCAGGAAGACACGGAATGATACGATGCAACTAGTCACCAATAGAAATCGGAAACAAGTGTCATTACTAAATAATTAACACTTCACAACCCACATTAATTAACACATTTATTCATGCCACCGGCAAAAAAAAGAAAAACGATACCATAAAATGTTAGTAGAACAATCAGGATGCAACAGGTTTTCCCTCCCAAACTCTAGCCAAGCTACTGGGCATAAACATATGTGCCCAAAGGCGCACATTCACTGCCCGACCTCTGAATCCGGACCTCTTTCAAACATTCAGCTAAAAAAACAGCTTGATGACACAATCGTAGAGGACACTGGTGCATTTGGGGTCCATAAGAAGATCCTTTTCCACCAGTGTCGAAAAGCTTAGGCTTCCCAGTTCTATATCTACGCCTTAACGCATACGCAAAGAAGACGTAGAGATAGGTAAGCTAGAATCTCCCAGTTTGTCAAAGAACACGTTCAACAGGACACATCCAGCATCTGACTGGTTAGAGAATATCGCAGTCAAACAATTCATTTTCATTCGGAAAGTTGTAGGTCCCAGAATAGATTTTTTTTTTTACCCAGAGACAGCAGTGGAGAAATCTGATTGGATGAAAGAAAGCTGTCATTTCTATGAGCTCACTGGGAGCCGCAGGAGAGAAACAATTCAATTATTTCAATAGACTAATGGGAACAAACTATTTAAAACACAAAAAAATAGCAGTCTCAATTAGATTGTTTGTTAAATTATGAAAATATGACTTTCTCTGCCGGCCCTGATGTCCCATTTCTGGATTCAGGAAACACATATTGACTTTGACAAAGAAAAAAGACTAAAGGTTTGTGCAGTGCAATGGAGAAAAAAAAGGTAAGGGCAGAAAAAGAGAATAATAAGAAAGATTTATGATGTAGTTTCTGAAATTTTTATTCATGGCAAGAAAAATTGACTACAGGTGAGGACACACAGTATTCTGCACAACCCCTACACAACCATCACCAAAACCATTCCATTTCTTACATACCTCACATTAAAACTGAAATTGAGAATTAAACATGTAGTTTTCTCTTGTAGCGATGGCTGGAACATGACAACCTAGTTTTTATCCTCTATTGTGCGCTAACAATGTCTGGGAAGCCTTTCTGCAATCAGCAGCCGTCTGTGAGCGATCTATCACAACTGTGGCTCTGGGCTCGGTATGAATATAGCACCATTAGGACGTTTGGAAAAAGCTTAGATGTGACCCGGGGGTCTCTTCATTTAATTAAACGGCTGGATAAATGTCCCCACGTCCATCTGAAATGACCTTAATTGTTCTTCCTGTTCTCATTGGATGGTGAAGTGAGAAGCATTGCAGTAATTTGAAAATGTGTTGTGCAAGCCTAGTCAAGGTTCTCCCCACTCCCAATGTGTCCAACCCAACTCAAAGGGTTTTGTCTGGGATTACATTACAGGCAAGACGTAATTAAAACCCCGAAAAGTCGGGGGTGTTACAGATTTCGGCCAACCACGTCCACGTCCATGTCCCCAGAGCCTTTGTGTTAACACGATAACTCAATAACTATTTCATGAATCATTTTCAAATAGTGCGAGGAAGAACTGGATTGATTGTAGGAAAGGTCGGTTGTATATTTCCGACACTCAGGGGTGCTTTTCGGATCATAATTTCTTTTTTTTTCTTTTTTTTTTTTTAACAAAAAACACTGTTTTCCAGACAAAACTCAAAAAGAATTTCAGGCATCATTTCAGAATTTTATACCCACCATAGACCTTAGTGCCAGGAAGTTCATATGGGACGTCCCATCAGGATGCCTAGAGGACCCCACCCATTGGAGGTTTTCAAGGCACATCCAACTGGGAGGACATCCTGGAGTAGACCCAGAACTCGCTGGAGGGACCATATATCTCCCCCTGGCCTGTGAATGCGTCAAAATCCGCAAGGATGAACCGGAGAGTGTTGCTGGGGGGAGGGGCATCTGGAATACCCGTTTTAGCCTGCTGCCACCGCGAACCAATACCTGATCCCGTAACCACATTGTCCCCTGCCTCCAACGACGTCCCCCTGCCACTGTGTCCGACAACAAATATCTTTAAAACATCGCAAAACTCTAAATAACAAGGGCCACATTCCTTCTCCTAGCCTTTATTCCTCGGACGCCAACCTTTTTGTCTCCACCAATGGACCAATCACCAGAACTGGTCTCCATAGCTGTCCATCATCTCCTGAAGTCTCTCCAAGGACAACAAGAGATGCACCAAATCTTTGCGTGTTCAACCCCCGTTTAAGAACACAAATCCACACAAGAGCTTTTACGACGTGAAATGTTGGCTGAGATACCGTCGTCTCATGTCATCGTTTCCGAACATGTTTGAGACTCTTTTAGAATGTCACCTCATCTAGTATTTTGTGAGTTACTTCCCTCAAAGCCAAACAAACCGTCCTCTGTCATCCGAGCCCTTCATCTGGCATGATCATATTGGATGTTTTGTAACTCTCACCTGGATCCACGCGTCCCTGGAGGGGGGGAGCAGTCGTCTCATATAATTTTTTATTTTACAGAAATACGACTATACGACTATATACGAAATAGGACTTTGTGTTATTTCCGAGTGAAGTGCTGTAATCAACTCCTGACAGCGTATTTGTTTTGTGTACACAATTAAAGAGGGTCGTCTTTTTTGAAGTACAGACATCTAACAGAACGTATATTCAAAAGATAGATGGATGGATGGATGGATGGATGGATGGATGGATGGATAGATAGATAGATAGATAGATAGGATATGGATAAATATGTACCTTTATATATATATATATATATATATATATGTATATATATATATATATATATATATACAAATATATACTTATGTACACATGTATACATACATACACAGATACATATACATATACACATATATACACATACACATATGTACAAATATATACTTATGTACACATGTATACATACGTACACAGATACATATACATATACACATATACATATATATACATGCACAAATATATACACACATATACATACATACATATACAAACATAGATACACATACATATATACACACACGTATATATACATATATACACAGATTCATATACACATATACATATATATACACACAAATATATACACACATAAACATATATACATATATACATATACAAACATAGATACACATACATGTATACACACATATATACACATACATATATGTACAAATATATACTTATGTACACATGTATACGTATATACACAGATACATATACACATATACATATATATACACACAAATATATACACACATTTATACACATATATACACAGGGGAGAAATTAATAAATAGAAAGATTAGAAAGTGAATGTATAAAATACATACGCAGATAAGAATAAAGGATTGAAGTACATACAAATCTAAAGAAAAGGTAAAAGACAGTCTGATCTCCAATAGCATATATAAATATGAGTTTAAATAGACCACTTCCACATGTGTAATAGTGCATTTAGAAAGAGTGTCATTATGTGAGGGTTCACTAATTTCCTCTCTATTTTTATCTTTTCCCCAAGAAACACAATAACATGTAATCACACTTCGTCGGTCTGCCAACGCACTTTCTGCTCCTCCCGCCTGCCATACCACGCCGTAACCTCTGCTGCGCAAATAATACCACTGGTCCGAGTATGAAGGGCTATAATCTCGCGCCAGCAGGAGCTGAGTTTGGCTGGGAGATATAACAGTTCTTTGAACTCCACAGTGAACAGATTGAACAGCAGGTCTTAGCGCTCAAACCATACTGATTGATGAAGGCTATAAAAAGGTGCCCTCAGTGAACCCATCTCGTCCATCCATCCATCTACCCATCTTCTGTAAATGCTTAAATGCTTATCCGTTATAGGGTGGCAGGGTTGATGGAGCCAATCCCAGCTGACGATGGGAATAATGCATCAACGACCGGAGACCCTTCTCCACCACACCTTTGTTTTACGTCGGGCGGAGGAGCGATGGCGCTCCAAAATGTGATTTAAATAGCAAGTCAGGCTTCTCTAAAGCAAAAGAGACATGGAGTAATAACACAGCAGCGTTGACGTCTAGTGTGGAAGCAAATACAAGCAGTTCCACTGACTTTAATTAAAATGGGAAGTCGATTTTCTTATGCACCAATATTGGGCTGAATCGGACCAACGGTTAGGAAGTCATAGCAAAAAAAAAACCAACAGGAAAAAGGTTGTTTTTTTTTCATGAAAAAGCTCCCCCTAGTGGGCAAACTATGAAGTATTTGAGTAAAACATGTTATATACAAGATACATCCCCTTGAGTCAATTCATAAGCACCAAACTTGGACTGGATTTGGACAGTTATTCCTCGCACTAAAGTCTATTTGGGTATTAAATTTGAAAAATAATCCATGAAATGTATTGGTTATGTCGACGGCGATCCGATAACATCCCCCGATCATTTACCCCTGGAAAACACGTCTTTAACAGGCGTTAGAAAATAGACTCTATAGTCTACTGTGTACAGTATCTAACTTCCTCTGCTGCTGGATCCACATGCTAATGATAAGCTAGCTCTATCTATAACCAGACACCAACTAGTTAGCTCTTCCATATTTAACGCTAACAGTACCGATAATGAAAAGTAACAAACGAAACAAATTAGCATTTAGCTCACCGGCGGCAATGAATAATATCCCCATTCAACACATGTCTATTCTATCACTTCTAAGTTCTGAACGGGACAACGACAGTCGCCGCCGTCTGCCACTGATTCGCTCGTGGGTTTTAAGTCCGGCGTCAGTCACGTCTGCTCCGGAGAAATCACGGCGGCAGAGGAGACGGTTTCATCGTGACACTCTGAACTCCTCCCGCTGTGGAGAACGTTAGCCATGCAAACGTTGTCCAGATAACAGCATTATGAGTCCGGCCCCTATGATAGAATAATACAATGCAAAATACCCAAACTACGGAAGTACACACCGCGCATACTGTATGTGAGACCTTCCCTCTGGCTTCAGAGGAATCAAATAAATTTAATTCCTTTTCCTCTTCCGGAATTAGATGAAACGCCATTAAATTACATTTGCTCCTTGAAACTTGACAAAGACATGGTTCCAATTTTAGACTTTTTCCTTTTCTTTGCTTTCTCTGCCCCAGCAACAGTGCGGTATCCATGGTTCTGGCCCCACGCTGAGGTAAGCTTTGCTTGCTGGGAGTTGGATTGACTCAAATTTTTTCCTTGAAGCATTTCAATGTGTCTCAGGTAAGATGTTGGTTGAAATGTTTGACATAAGGAAAAAGGAGAATATGTAAAAGCCAGGTAACAGAAATAGGCAGCAGTTCTTGTTTTGGAGACATTTTGTGATGTATGTCGTCTATTTACAGCCAAGCAGCTATAATAAGTAGAATCAGTATCAGAGACAATAATGAAAAGGGATTTTTTTTTTCTCTCTCTTCACATTTAAGTACTTTTTAATCACATCTGGACCTTCTTGACTTCAAAGCAAATCTTGATCAAGTTGACATCAAACAAGTAATTACACCAAATATATAATATATGTATAATCTGAATAATAATCTGAACTGTTACAAATTTCAGAAGACAAACATCTGGTCACTTTGAGAGTTTAATAAGTTTTTGTTTTGGAGGTTAGGCTTCCTCTGATTAGGAAGGAGTCCTTTGGAGAACTTATGAATAAATAAAATGAGAAAAGAGAAAAAAGAGCAAGATGGGAGATTTGTACATCGGGAAGTTCAAACGATTAGCGACGATGAAGTGAGAGCTACTTTGAAGTGGATGAAGAACGGAAAGGAGTTTGGTCCTGATGACATACCAGGGGAGGTATGGAGGTGTATAGGAGAGTGAATAGGAGAGTGAGTGGAATATTTAATAAGATTGTTCAACATTAACTGGAGAGTGACAGGATTTCCGAGGAATGGAGGGGAAATGTACTTTTGCTGATTTCCAAGAAAAGCTGTAGCAGCTGCACGGGTTGAGAGCTAATGTGCTATACAATGAAGATCTGGGCAAGTGTGGTGGAGGCGGGGTTAAAAGAAAGAGGAGACAATTTGTGAGCAGCAGTCTGGTTTTTCGCCAAGAGAGATGAGACATCCCGCTACGGATGAGATGTTTGCTCAGAGTGCGCTGATGGAAAAGTTTGTGGATTCATGAGAAATCGTACGACAGAGTGTCGGGGGAGGCATCGTGGGATTTCATGAGGAAGTCTGGAGTGACAGAGAAGTATGTTATCGTGGTACAGGATATGTATCCGAGAGGTATGACAGCAGGTGAGGTGTGCAGTAGGAGTGACGGATGGTTTCAAGGTGGAGATGGGACTGCTCCAAGTATTGGCTCTGAGCCCTTTCCTGTTTGCTATGGTGATGGGCTGGCTGACAGGTGAGGTCAGACAGGCGGATATTCATGGATGACAGTGTGATCTGTATTGAGTGCAGGGAACAGGTGGAGGAGAACCGGGAGAAGGGGAGGTGTGGAGCTCAGTCGCAGCAAGACAGAATAGGATAGGGAATGAAAGGGAGGAAGGGGGAATGGTGAGGATGAAGGAGTAGAGGTGAATAAGGTGCAGTTTAGCAATGGGGGATCTGGATAAGAGGTGAAGAAGCGAGTGCAGGCATGGTGGAGTGGGTGGAGAAGAGTAGGAGTCATTTCCGACAGAATAGTTGCAGCAGGTGTGACGGGAAAGGTTTACAAGATGGTGGTGAGAGCAGCTGTGCTGGATGGTTTAGAGATGGTGGGAAAGACCAAAAGACAGGAGGCAGAGCTGGAGATGTTCAGATGAAAGGCCAGGTTAGACGTCTAAGGGACAAAATATCAGAGATCAGATTGAGAAGGTTTTGGACACGTGAAGAACAGGGAGAGTGGATCTATCGGTAGAAGGTTGCTAGAGATGGGGCTGCCAGGCAGGAGAAAAAGATGAGCTTTCTGGATGTGGAAAGAGAGGACATGCAGTTGGTTGGTTGGTGTGTGGTTGGGTAAGACAGAAACAGATGCTCCGGTGTGGCGACCCCTAAAGGGAACAGCCAACAGAAGAAGAAGACTTCCTCCAATTGTTCTTTCTCGATATACAGTACTGTAGTTTTCTCTGTGTCTAAATACACAGATGTACATTTATCAAAGTTCTTAATCAGTAGTTTAGATTCAAAACTGCATTTAATACTCGAGTCAACTCAGAAAATGAACTACATGCAGCAAGCCATTATCCTTAACCCTAAATCTAAGCCTTTATAAACCACCATGTCCAACATATCGATGTCTTTTATCCCTTATCGCAGCAGAACATCGACACAAACTGTCATTTCTTCACTTTCACCTACTGTGTTATTGTACCGCACGCAAAAACGTGTTTGGGAAATATTCCAGTTATGGGTTATTGATCACGCCGGGGTGATCGTAGGATCCAGACGTGTAAGTCGTGTTTGCGAATAAAAAGTAAAGATCCAAATGTATCAGTGCTAAGTGTGATTCTGGAAAATGTGTCAGAAACAGAATTTATGCGTGTAAATATCCTGCATCTCTAAGTTGAACTGAGGTCGAAGGCAACCGCTTAATCTTTTATCAGAATCTCGTATCTGCCGGAGAGGAGAGGCGGGGGGAAAAAAAGATGTAGGTTCTTTGCGCAGCCCGTTTGAATGCAGAGTGCTGAGGTCCTGGTAGTCAAGGACACGTAACCTCATCCATCATAAAGTCCTCACACCGGATAATGGATCTGATACTTCAGCTGAAATTGTGCATTACAATGCAGCGGTATGGTACCTGAGGGACAAGTGCTGATGTTTTATTGAGTCACACACGTACGCTCAGCTGAGTTTCCGTCGTCAAACCGAACCTCCGTGTTATGATAAAGTGAGTTACGTTATGGAGGACGTTTTTGTCCACGAACCAAAGGTGAGTCCACACAGTAGTAAGAGTGGCAACGGTTTTATGTCCCACATATAGGCGCATGCGTATGTACACACAAGTACAAAGCCACCGTAGTTATGTTTTGAATTATGTTCCTAAGAGATTTGGAAGTCAGTCTAAAAATAAGTTGTATAAAGCATTATTCTACCTTTACTTTTTCTTTATATGTTCACATTGACTATCAGCTGCTGTCCCTCTCCACCTCCACAATCTTCACCCAGTTCTCGCAGATCCGTTAGCCTCATCATTCATTTAGTCTCAGCAGAGTCATCAGCCACCACCACCCGTATCCGGTTAGATTAAGATATGCTTTAATAATCCCAAAGTGGGAAAATCCCTCATCGCAGCCGCTGGGTGGATAATCTCCCCGAAGAGTCTGAGCGCCAAAGACTTCCCTGAGGGTCTAATTATGACAAATCTTCTTTTCTTGATTCTTACTCTCTCCTGATTGAACTAATAACGAACTATGAACATGCCAGGTCGATTTTAGAGTCTGGGATCTCAGACTGCAGACAGTTATAAACCTTTGGTAAGATAAAGGAGGTAGACGAGGCCAAACTGGATAATAGACAGCGTTAGGATCATCAGGCTAATGCTGATAACGGGTGAGATGGAAGAGAGCACAACGACCAAAAGGAGCATGAGAAAATGTGGAAAGATAGAAGTGAAAAGTTAAATGTAAAAAAAAAAGAAAACATGTCCATATTTAAACAAATAAATGGCTGAAGGAAATATCTTCAAGCATAATGACGGGTTGGAGGTTTGCGCTGATGGTCAGCCCTCAAGAGGCAGAGTGAGTAAAAAGTACAAAAGGGTCCTTAGTTACTATGGTAACAGAACTTTTACAGACTGAACATTTTAATCTTTTGTGTGGGAGATTTAGGGTTAAAAGTTCAAGCTCTACTGCGCCGACATCAACGTCTCCCGGCTAAAACACGGCACGCATGGATGAGCTGACAAAGTCAGGGGGGGGGGGCTGTGACATCCGGCAAGAATGCAGAGATTCAATGAAGGACGATGTCTCTGGGCTCCTGTCAACGTTCGTTGTGAGGAACTCTTCTTGCTGACAGGAAGTTGAGCTTGCTTGTTGTTTATTTTAATGAAATTTCCCCCAGAGGTAGATTTTGGCATCTCTTAGAGGTGACTTCACAATTTGGCTATTGATGCCATATTTTTATTTGAATCCTTTATATGTTCCTTTAGCGGTGGAGTTGCGGGCAGAACAGAGACGCTGAAGTGGAAGGCGCAGGAGATGACAGGTTACAGAGTATTTGAGAGATAGTCAGGGAGTTTTGTGGGATTTTTCAGTAGATTTATAGACGGGCAATAACATTAATGGTGAAATCTGCATGAATTATTCCGTAAACTAGGGTACTGTCGTTTCCTGACGGAGGTTTGCGCTCTCTGAGTGCTTTTTGTAGTTACATACTTTTTCAGCTTCATCACTTTCCAAAACTGGTGTTTTGCTCATTTTTAGCTTCAGATTGGACGTTTTTCAGCTACATTTGGATGTTCCCTTAATGACAATTACCATCATAATGGGCTTTATTAGCAAGTGGAAGGTCAAACGAGTCTGTTAAATGGAATGGATGGGATTTGTTCCAATCCCTTCTGATCACAAGGTCGCTGATTTTAGCCTGACTTAATTATAATAATAATATGAGAAGAAGAATAAGAAGTCAAGGATATTATGGATTGGCCGATGCCGCCGATCCTTCGTGTTTACTCGAAAAACCATTTCATGGATCACTTTCAAATTTTATACCCACATAGACTTTAGTGCGAGGAAGAACTGGATTGATTTGGGGGAAAGGTCTGTTAGTGTATATTTTTTGACACCAGGGGGAACTTTACCTCCAGAAATGATCAAGCCATAATTTCTCAACCGTTGGTGGAATTTAGTCCAAATTTAGAGTATATAAATTGACTCAGAAATATTTATCTGTTTTATATGATTTTACTCACTAGGGGGAGCCTTTTTAAAAAAAATGTTTTCTGTTACCAAAAACACTGTTTTTCAGACACAACTTCTAAAACCGTTGGTCTGATTTAGTCAATATAAGGGGAGTATGAATTGACTCAAGGCGATTTATCTTAAGTGCATAATACTTTACTCTTATATGTCATATTTTACTCACTCAGCTTTTTAAAAACGATTTTTTGAATAAAAACACTGTTTTTCGGATATAACTTCTCATATTTTGGGCCGATTTAGTCCAAATTTGGTGAATATGAAGCAGATTTTCTTTTTTGCATATTCCATATTTTAGTCAAATAGTTCATGTTGTAAACACAAGGGGGAGCTTTTTTACGAAAAACTCTATTTTTCGGACATAACTTCCCCCTTGCTGCTGGTCTGAGCTTAACTTCATATTTAAATTTAAGGAGTTCTATGAGGGGGATTGCTTGTACAACGCAAGGGGTTTGTGGCTTTCCAGGGATAAATCTTTCGTAAATGTGTCTGGTGATGCAATCCTGTCGCCGATCTCTTCAGGAAGTTGCTGAGTGAGATGCAATGATCTCCATAATGAAAGTAACTAGAAAAACAATAAAACAACAATACTTAATTGTTCCTTATTTACCCTGAAAGTACAAACTCTGTTTATTAGCTCACTCTAACATTACTTCCATTCAAATCCACAAAATACTCGGACAAACATGATGCTGAAGAGGCAAAAGGGTGGAAAGGGCACACGGAGAGGAAGAGGAGGAGCAGCAGCAGATGCTCATCCTCTGCCTCCACCCCTTGTAATGAGCTTCGGCAATCACTCATTGGGATGAGGGCAGCAGACCCACCAACGCGTTTGCACGCGCGTCCATACGGCGCCCGCGTGGGAACCTAGGCGTGCGTGAGCGTGATGCGTGAGCGTGATGCGTGAGCGTGATGCGTGAGCGTGTCTGGGTGTAGCTGCGAGGGCAGAGCAGAGCAATGACGCTAAAAGGGGGGAGGGGAGGAGCGATGGGTGGAGGAAGGGAGGAACTGGTGGTGAGTGTTTAACATGATCATTGAGCAGCCGTACTCCCCCTCCCCCAGTGTCAATAAATCCACTCCATCCTCCTCGGTATCCGGTATCACACACCATCATCATCCCCACTCCGACGGCGGCTTTTAACGGTAATTTAGCCGATATGTGACTAAACGTAAAGCGCATAAAAAAAATAAGAGGATCTACTTTCCCCGTAATTGCATTCAGTCTTAACTACTCCGCCAGTGCTTCCTCCTCCTCCTCCTCTTCCTCTTTGCTCACTGTCTATTTCACATGCATCCTTCTCTCGCCACCTTTCTCAATCTTCCCATCACCCATCTGTTTCTTTAAATTTGCATCCCACTCATGAGCTCGTCCTTCGCTTCAGGTTCTCCGCTGTGAGAGGCCGGGACTAAAAAAACACACAAAACACGCAGTCACTCATAGTCATGCTCCGGGGGGGGAGGAGCTTATGTGAATGTGTGTTTCTGTGTTTGTGTGTGTGTGTGTGTGTGTGTGTGTGTGCAGGCAGGAGTATGACTGATCTCCCAGGGGGCCAAGGTTGTTCCAAGGGTCACTGGCAAAGTCACCATGGGAACCGAAGCTCCGCCTTGTCCTTTCTCATCCGTGTAGGCGCTCAAAGAACACGACATGTACGTGTAATTTTATTAAATACTCAGTGTGCAACATAAATACAGTGCCAGTAGTTCCTTGAACTATCTTTAGGTCATGGTGTTTCATTGCATTGCTCAGAGAGTTCAAGCCGGGGCGATTTTTAGATTTGTAGCCATTTAATTCTGACTCACTCCGTACGAATAAATCAATTTGTGGAAGCTAACAATTTGTGTGCTGGCCCCGTTCGGTCCTTGGGCCCCTGCAGTTTGTTTCCCTTCGGACAGTCGTCAGTAAAGATCCAAGGTCCAAAGGTCATTCCGGTTGCTGATCGGCCGTCGCGCCCTCCCTGTACACTGCATGACAAACGACATCCAATGAGCCCATAACGCTCAGCCCGATGGTCGGCTCATTCCAAAAACGGACCAAAATCGTTTAATGTACTTATGACTTAAGGCTCTACTCATATCAACAGTACCGACGCTCTATTACCAATAGAGCGGAACCCAGCTTCCCTCAGCTGAGGCCGCAACCTTTGCAGAATAAAGGATGAACCCACATTTAGCATCCACTAAACCGTCGGTCTGATAATCCATTATTTTGTTCCGTTGTTGACGGTGTGGAGATATGCTTCACAATCAGTCCGAACCCGTTGGGAGGCCCCAGCATGCATCGCTCTTCCTAAACTCATTTATTCAGGCGCGCGTCTTTAATTTGTCACCCACCTCTACGTGATTCCACACATCTTAGCGCAGGAGGGAGCGCCGAGGCGTTGAGGGTGATCAGGCTCAGGTAAACTGGACCAACAGCTCGTGTCGGTAGAGATTAAACGATAATCACTCTTCTTTTTATAATTTAATCAAACAACGGAGGCAAACGTTTGGACTGAGGCAGCGCAAATGGACTTTTAATACTCTAACATATTAAGACGTTACATGACACTTTGATGAATATTTCCAATCTGGGGAGTATGAAAAATTGCTTTCAGTGGAGGCAGCATGCCTGTAGCGTAAAACCCGGCGTAACTCTGCTACATAGAGATTAGGTTTTTCATAAAGTCACAATAAAAACATAATTTTTGTGCTTGATGTGTTTTTTTGTAGAGACAAAAGATACAATTTAAATACTATAAGTAAGAATAAATATTCCCTACAACAGTTTCCACATTCTCAATATATCTAAGGCGATGGGTTCTCTAGTCTGGGATGTTGCTACATTTTAACCCTTTCATGACATCACCGAGAAAAAAACAAATTAGAGAAAAATGATTTCTTTGCATGTTTTATTTCTTTCATATATTTAATAATTTAATATCCTAAACACTCTATAGTTCATCAAATCACAAATTATTATTATTATTTTTTTGATCCAACATGCTTTTAGACATCAAAAAAAAAAGAAAAGCCCTGGCTTTTAAAATAAGTTCATGATGAAATTTTTTATATTTCATTTAATTAGACGGAAAAAAAAGGATATATTTGACCCTCATTAGATTTTTGTTACATAATTCTATTTAATATCTCCTCACATGATTTAATATGCCCCCAAAAGCCTCCACTTCCGTGGCCCCTTTGACCTGCGGCGTCCCCTCAGGGCTCCATCCTTGGCCCCTTACTGTTTATGACAACAAAAAATAGAAGCGACTCAAAATGAGCTCAAACAAACAGTTGGGCAGGATTTTAAAGGGGTTAACTACGTTCAGCGGAATATTTTTCTGGTCCCGCTGCCTCAGTGCTGCTTGATTTCCACCGGCCTAAAAATATCTGAAGCACACAGTTTGGATGTGACCAAGGCTAACAGTTGGCGACAGTGGCGGTGGCTTTCGAGCCCTGCTGTTCTGTCAGCATGTGGCAAAGCAGACCGACCGGCCAGTCTGTCACAGAACATTTCTCTGAACCACTCACCAATTCTGTCTTTCTCGTACTGCAATGTTTCTGATACTGGGGTTTTTTATATACGTCGGCTAAGAAAACATCTGCCGGGATTTGACAACACATTGTTACGGCATAACTGAAGAGTTTCCTGAGGAAAGTAAACCCTTTAATGTCAAGAAAGACATAAACTGGGGTAAAATCATTTCTTTCATGTTTTATTTCTTCCAAACATTTAATAATGGAATATCCTACACACTCTAAATGTACTTTTTTTTCGGTAAAAAAAAAAAGAAGTGATTTATAAAATTATTCCACGATGAAATTTTCTATTTCATGGAAAGAGTCAATTTTAATTATATAAAATTAACCCTTTTGATAAATCTTCAGTCACCATGTTCTCCAAAAAAGAAGATATCTTCTTAATTTGCATGTGTTTACTTTAGTTTTTTTTAACCCCTGTGGGTCCGCTGTAGTTTGTGCACCCCTAGGGGTAATTTGGAGTATTGCAGGGTTGTAAAACAAAAAAGGTTGAATGCATACCTCCAAAAATCATTTTTACCATTTAAATTAAAATAAGAAATAAAAATGCAAGTCAAATGAACCAAATTTGATTTCTTAATTCTTCTAATCAACAGAAGTTTTGTTTTTGAAGAAATAGCAGTAACAAACACTGTTGGATGTAAAAAAAAAAAAAAAAAACATTACACACAGTTTAATGCAGTTTAATTCTTACTGATGACAAAAAAAAAGCTTTGTCATGACCTTTGTGACCTACCGTAAACCAGTAACACATTTGTTTCATTAATAAACACAGGACTCCTTTTTACGTCTCCATAAAGATGTTTTTTTTTTTTTCACTACCCACTCACTTCTTTTCTGATCAGGGGATGGGATGTTGATGAAAAATAGAACCAGTGTTCTACTGTATCGTAGCCACTCCTCTCGAAGCACACTCCGCTGCCATGAGCATTAAAATGAATTTGGGATGTTGCCTATTAGAAACGATCAAGGCTGAACTAAGGAGAAGGAAAGCAGGTTCCTCCTGTCCCGTTTTAACCCTTTAATGTTCCGCTCGACTGTGTGGTTGAGCAGATTTTGAGTCGCTATTTATCTTTCAAATGTCTCAACCTATTTATAACTAGAGCCAGTGGCAGGATGTTTATGCTAAAGAGTAAGGGGCCAATAATGGTGCCTTGTGGGACATCACAAGTATATTTAAGCATGTATGGACTTACTAAACAGAATTATGTATCTTGATAAAACCAAAAAAAGAGAAAAAAAAAAGTCTAATAAGGGTCCACTAGTTTTTCTAGAAACATGATTTACCAAAAATTTTGAACTAATTTAAAATGGACTATTTTCCATGAAATACAAAATATCATACTTAAAAAAATTTTTTTTTATATAATAATGTTTAAAAAAAAAGGATTTGTCATATTATGGTCAATTTAGAGTCTCAAAAATATCAAATTAATACATTTAAGATGGGTTTTTTAAAATAAATTGATGAGGGTTGTAATGCAAGTGTAGCTCTGTCCATGGTGCTGAAATCTTTATCTAATTTCCATCCCTCCATATTTCTATCTAAACTTTTCAAAACATTGCATGACTCAACAAGCAGATGTTTCCACCAGGGTCAATATTTAAAGCAAAGATTAAATCCATCATGAAACCAAATGGAGGGAGAAGGACAAGAAGGTGCTTCTCCTGGAGGTTGAGGAATCTTACCTTCAGAGATAAGAGGAATTCTCCGGGTCACATTGAGGGTAATGGTGGCTCCTCAGAGCTCAGGTCCCGACCTCTGCTGGTTGTACTTTGAGTCAGTCACCGAATAGAATCAGTAACAAAAATAAAAGGTCTGGTCGCCCTTCAGAGTTGTCAAAAAGGACAAAAAGGCACGAAAAAGGCACGAAAAAAAAAAGAAAAAGCGGATCCGTCCACCTCAAATTGTATTCTGTTACGATTCTTCGCCTTGGATTACTTTTACCGTCACATTCTGCTCATTCTCCTGCAAAAACGTGTTCCACACCGGCAATAATGCATCAGAAAAAGAACTCCGGAGGCGGGGGAAAGAAAGAGTTAATGGCAATCAATTGTGGAAGCGTTAGTTCGGATCGGGATGCGAGCCATGCGAACAGTTCCATCCACCGCTTGTCTGGAGTTGTTTGAACAGAAGAGGCTGCTGTCGCAAAAAAAAAAAAAAAAAAACACTCCTACGCAAGCATCATCACCATCATCAGCATCATCAGCATCATCAAGCAGCGAGGGTGCTGGAGGAGGAGAGAAAATCTCCACATCTCAATCTCAGCAACCAGTTTTCCCACCGTCAGAGGAGGTCGAGGTCAGAATTGGAAGCGGCGATGCTCCCAGTCACTCCTTCAGAACAATCACTGCGGGTTTTGTTTTTTAAATTTTCTATCAATCTACTGGAGGAGATCTCATCTCTCCTTCCAATATGTTTGGCGCACACATGCTCTGCGAGGTCGAGCCGGTGGCGCAAAGGGGTTCCGAAAGGGGTTCCGCATCTGCCGGGCGGGAGAGAATCTTACACAGCTGTATACATTTTTTTGAGGGGTTCGTTCGATTTTGTGCAGAGCGTCCGCCGCCTCTGTGCGGAAGAGGAGAGAGGAGAGAGGAGAGAGGAGAGAGGAGAGAGGAGAGAGGAGGTTCCGAGCGCCTGCAGAGCCGCTGAGAGAGAGATGGCGCTTTAGTCACAGCATCAGATTGGCCGTGGGTGCTGGAGAGGGGAGACGAGGGAGAAGAGGGGAGGATCAAAAGAAAAAGAGGAAGGCTTTTGGTTTCCCATGTGGAAGTTTGAGAGAAAACAATTTTTGTGACAATATTATATTAAGCAAGATTTCAGTAATCATGGTAGATCTCTGTGAAATCCATCCATCCATCCATCCATCCATCCAGACATCTGTACATCCATACATCCATCCATACATCCATCCATACATCCACCCATACATCCATACAACCATCAATACATCCACCCATACATCCATCCATCCATACAGCCATCCATACATCCACCCATACATCCATCCATACATCATACATCCATCCATCCATCCATACATCCATCCATACATCCACCCATACATCCATCCATACATCCATCCATACATCCATCCATCCATCCATCCATCCATACATCATACATCCATCCATCCATCCATGGACTCGCCATAAAATGACACATCATTTGGACAAACATGTTTTTAAACTTTAAAGAAAAATCAGACTGATAACATTATTTCATAGTGAAATTCCGTCTTTCATGGTGAATGGTAGTTATAATTAGAAACATTTTGGTAAAGCCTGTTTTTAGAAAACTATTCGATCTTTATTAGAATTTAAATTTTGATTGTTGCTCAAGTGACATCATTTAATTTAGAAAGTTTTCCTGTGCTTTAAAAATACCCCAAATAAATCTAAATAGCCAGGGTTAATGCCTCTTCCTCAGTGGCCCCTTTGACGTGAGGTGTCCCCCAGGGTTCTGTCCTTGGCCCCTTACCGTTTAGTATACATGCTGCAGTATGTGCTCAACCAAGTGTCAGGCCTGAATAAAAGCATCAAATGATAATACAAATAAATATGATTTAGATAACCTTAAGAAAAGATTATTTGACAATTCGGTTTATTTTTTTCCAAAACTTTTGAAACGAATGATACATTTTATTAAATTTTTTTTAACGCTAACATTTTTTTAGCGTAAAAGGGAAGCAGCCAGAAACTCCAAGCCCCGAACCGGACTCATGGCGGTCGGACCTCCGCCTTAACCAGTGGGTTGAAATGCAGCTAAGATAAGAGAGTTTATACTGTTGTTATAACTACTACACTAATTATAACACTAAATGAATAATAATAATAATAATCATATTATCAGTGAGCATCAACTTAGTCCTCTGTCAATCATGATCCACGGAAACCCGTTAGCTAACGCTAACAACAAAGAGTGT
The DNA here is from genome assembly GCA_009660295.1 of Lophius piscatorius. Taxonomy (NCBI): domain Eukaryota; kingdom Metazoa; phylum Chordata; class Actinopteri; order Lophiiformes; family Lophiidae; genus Lophius; species Lophius piscatorius. The sequence continues at coordinate 82,858 of VRLP01001626.1, read as the reverse complement.
GTTAGCGACATGCATTAATGCATACACCTAAACATATATCAGTATAGATAAGAGCGAGTTTATATATAATTAAATTGTCCCTTTTTAAACCTCCTCTTAAACACGAGGATAACGATTGAGGCCAATAAATAGTCATTAAAATGTAATGGACTTGAACGCGTCTTAGGCGACCTGATGCCAGAGGAGGATCTGAACTGCCAATTGGTGGCGTATATTGGAGCCAATATTATAAAGATGATGCTCACATACTCTGCCGCGGAGAGAATGTGTGTTTAAAGCAGCTTATTATTTTTACATCCCCAGCTGAAGAAGCCCATCTGTCCAACAACTACAAAAGAAATGATTTCACGGTCCACTCTCTGCCCGGATGTATTAGTAGAATTGGACCACTTACTCATACGTGAGTTGTGCGATTTGGAGCTAAACACACTTTCTCCAGAGGTGTTTGTGTGAATAATTGCAAGAATTATGCAGTATTACTTGCAAATAAACAGGAAAAGTCAAGAAGTCACTCGGTAAGAGTGATTTTTTTGTCAATAGTTGATTTATGTCCTATCATTCACACCACTCACTCGTTCTCTTTCACACTTTTTTAAAATTTTTAACCTATTATCTTGCTGCTGTCTTTTTAAACGTGAATATCTCTGTACTTTTAGTTCATTCATTCAGGCAGCTGTTCAGCAGGAGAAATCTCAGAATAGTCCATAGACCACCACCACCACCGCCGCCGGAGTCTGGAATCCATGCTGGATTTATCTTGCTGCTGATATTTGCTTCAGCCAAAATGATAACCATTTAACACGATGGTGCAGTTTGTTCAGATTTCGGATATTTGGTTCAAAGTTCTTTTTTTTTGTCAATGATACGGAAGAGTATTAGGGCCACAAATGGCTATTCGATTTTTTTTTTTTTTTGGGGAATTCTGACTTTATTCCCAGAATTTTGACTTAAATCTCAGAATTTTCACTTCATTCTCCGAATTCTTACCGAAACACAGAATTGTGAAAAAATGTATTGTGCGTTCCTATTATGAGAATAAAGTCAGAATTCTGAGATTACAGTCAGAATTACCCCCCCAACATTTTCACATTGTCATATGTGACCCTTATTCTATCTTCCTTGCTTTCAGGGCCACGCTTACAGAGTATAATTATATAATTACATCAGTACAGTCAACAGTGAAGTTGTTTACGTGATGTTTACACTTGTCTTTAAAGAGTTTACACAGAAACGTTAAGCTGCTCTAATACTGTGGTACGACGTGTTCAAACCGTTTCTGTGGAAAGCTCTTTATTATTAAAACATGAGAACTCTGAACTCACACCTTGGATTATATCTGTTTGTTGGAATAATATTATAATATTCTTATTATATTTAGTCCACATTTGATGCATTCGAATCAACTCAAGTAGATCCATCTTATATATTGTAAGTTCCTCTAATAGTTCATATTTGACTCAGAGGGGGAGCTTTTTTCTAAAAACACTGTTTTTCTGGAAGAAATAGTTCATATTTTTCTTACTTACTAATAAGTAGAATATGACATATTAGCCTTATGTCTGAAAAACAGTGTTTTTCATAGAAGAGCTCCACCTAGTAATTAAAATATGGACTAAAATAGGAAAATATGTAAGATAGATCTACTTGAGTTCATTCATATGCATCAAATTTGGTAGAAATTGGACTAACGGTTGAGGAATTATGGCCCAAAAACTTTTGGAAATAAAGCCCGCCCTAGTGTTGGGAGTATGCAACTGACCTTTCCCAAAATCAATCCAGTTCTTCCTCGCACTAAGATCGACCCTAAAATTTGAAAATTATCTTTTAAAGAGTGTTTTTTAGCTGCAACGATGACGATTCCATAATTTCGGTGAATTTTCGGGGACATTAAAATCAGCCAGAACGAATGAAGTGAATCTGCTGCTTTTATATATCTTACGTTTACCTCTTGGCTCTCGCTGCTACGCTGCAGCCAAATCTTGCTGTTAAATGGTTTTATGCTTCTAATAAAATAAAAAAAAATACAATGCCAACACTATAAATCAACAAAAAGAAAAATGTGTAACAACTCTTAGGCTGCTGCTGGAGTCAACCTCTACGAAACGTGCTTTTAAATGGTTGCCTTCAGTTTATCACAGTATTAATTCAATATAAATGCAATAATATCTGACGGTAAGACGGTAAAAAAGCTCCAAAAAACCCCTAAAAATATGAAACATTCGATTAAAATAGGAGTAAAATATTAAGTAAGTAAGATAAATCTTCCCTTCTCGACTCATAAGCAGCAAAAATCTGGACTAAATCGGATCAATGCTTGACAAATTAAAAGTTAAAAAAGTTTTGGAGATGAAACTCCCGATTGTATCAGAAATATATAACCGACCTTTCACAAAATCAATCCAGTTCTTCCTTGCACTTAAGTCTGTGGGGGCATAACGTTTGAAAATGATTCGAGAAATAGTTTTTTGAGATATGTCCGGAAAACAGTGTTATCCGTAAGAAGAAAAAAAGAAAGTTCCCTACAGTGAGTAAAATATTAACTTTTAGGGTAAGATATGATGCAAACAAGTCGATTCATACGCACCAAATTTGGATTAAATCGACCAACGGTTGAGAAATGATGTGCTGAAAACGTTTGGGGATAAAGCTCCCCCTAGTGCTGAAAATATCCAACTGAAATTTCCCAAAATTCCTCCAGTTCTTCCTCTCACTAAAGTCTATGTTGCTATAACATTTGAAAATCATCCGTGAATCAGTATTCGAGTTATCGCGTTAACACGGAGGAGCCGCGGTTTGGCGAAGACGATTCCACAATATCCCTCGACTTTTCGAGGACATAATTCGCACCTGTCCTCTCCGCAACGATCAGCAAAGGTGAAATAACAATCCGACCTTCTGTCTGGAATGAAATGTTCATTAGATTCCATTAGGACGATGAAGACGATTTTTCCTATGGGCATCGTTTTTCTCTCTGAGAGCCTCGCTCCGTCCCCTGTCCTCTCACTCTACCTCCATCGCTCTATCTGTGACTAATGGACGCATGAGGAAGAACATCACGGAGGTGGAACTCTGACCCGGCCTCTCTTTTGTCACCGCATCCAGCAGCATTCAGCCGCTGAATGGGAACCATTTTCTCCGGCTTTTGTTTGCCCTTCATCGGTCATCTCCTCTGATAACCTCATCCAACAATCCCTCCTCCCGTTCGGATCCGAGGAGCGGGAGTTTGAGGCGACGTTAAGAGCAACAGAGTGAGTTTATAAACGCGTCCGTTATTCAAACTCACAGAGGCGGCGGCGATTAGGCCCGGCTACGGAGTGTGCCGCGTTGAAATATTCATAATGGGAGAGAACGAGAAGATTGGATTGGCCGTTTCATGGATCTTTCTCAAATTTTATACCCATATAGACTATAGTGCGAGGAAGAACTGGATTGATTTTGGAAAAGCTTTGCTGTACATTTCCAACATTAAGGGGAGCTTTATCTCCAATAGCTTTGGGAACATAATTTACCAACCATTGTTCCGATTTAGTCCAAATTGTATGAATGGACTTAAAGATCTTTAAAATATAATATTTACTCCATTAATTCATATTTTACTCACTAGAGGGAGCTTTTTGTTGGTCCTTTTTTTAGCAAAAAAACTTTTTCTGTACATATCTTCCTAATCGTTATCGGATTTAGTCCAAATATATCATGCATGTATCCTATTTTACTCGAATAGTTCACATTGTAACCAGTAGGTGGAGCATTTTTTTTATTTATTTATTTTTTTTAACCAAAAACACTGTTGTTTTTTCTTACAAAAAACCAATAAACTCTAACCGAAAGTCCAATTTCGCCTAAATTGAATGCTTAGATGGAAGATTAATCTTGGATATATCATATTTTACTCTATAAAGGGCAGGTTCCTACATATCTTCTTAACCATTGGTCCGATTTAGTCCATATTTGATGCCAATGAATCGACTTGAGTTGATCTATCTTAAATATATAATATTTTATTCTAATAGTTCATATTTTCACTGGGAGCCAGAAACAAAATAAAGTTTTATTCTTAAGTTTATAAAGATACGTTTACTTTTTGTGGGGGGGGGGTTTCAATACTCGCCTACATACACCAAATCTTCAAGGCAGGATCAAGTCAGATACACACTATTTACACACAGACACAGCTACACAACAGGAGCATCATTCTCCCCCCTAAACCTGATCCCCCCCTCCCTCCACCCTTCAACCCCCCCACCCATTTGGCATTCATTCCTCCTCCCGCTGTCACTCCTTCTGGACCTCAGACAACGCCACGCGTGTCGTTGGCGCCCGCTGACCGATCAGCGGCGGCGTTCCAGGAGATGAGTGTGCGTGTGACGGACGGGAGGCAGCAGGAAGAGGCTGGGCGATGGCGATCGTCAGGAACCTAGAGCTGCGTGGCAGACAGAGGAGTTGAGCGTGATGATGGTGATGATGATGATGATGATGACTGAGCGCCGATGAAGGCCGCAGACATTAGAAGGACACGCGTCTGTCTTTGCCTCAGGGAGCAACGGTCGTTATGACATTAACCATCATGATCCCAGCCGGAAAACCTCTCTGCTCTGCTTTTCTGCACACAGCAGAACCTTTCCAGAAACAAGGTACTGAGGTTTTGTGAGACACCGGATCTCGATTCCTGAAATATTCAAGTAGAAAGTCTTTGTTGGTACGTTGTGTAGTTTGTTTAGAACAACAGTCGGTGGGAGCTAAAACCAATGACGCCATGATGGACTGGATTCTAAATCACAACCCAGAATCAACAAGTTCTGATCCAACTGGAGTGAATTTCATCACTATTATTCATAATGTGTCTCAGTGGTGGGTTCTAGGAACTCCTGACAACATATGGACCTCCTCCTGAAAGGATGGAGTATGTTGTCCTGGAGGATCTCCTCCATCTGTGAGCTCCTGGACAGTCTGCGGTTCTACTTGGTGCCGTCTGATACAGCGATTCATAACGTCCCAGAAGTTCTGAGGTGGATTCAGTTCTGGTGAATTTGAGGACCAGTTAATGGCAACAAGAGTTCTGACAGTGGGTCTGAGGGTTTCATCCTGGTACCTAACAGCAGTCAGGGTACCGTTGGCGCTAACACCTGGAGGTCTGTGAGACCCTCCAAGGATCTGCTTCCCAAGACCATCTCTGACAAACCCACCAAACCGGTCCTGCTGGATGATGGTTCAGGTAGCAGAACCTTCACCCGCATCATTTTATCAAATGAGCTCAGTGAGAACCTGTTCTCATCTGTGAGGAGATCGAGGCACCGATGGACAACCTGGTGTTCTCTGATGAACACCAATCCAACTGCAGAGTGTTGGGCTCAAAGCTCTGGACCCACTAGGGAACGTCAGGCCCTCATGAAGTCTGGTTTGGGTCAGAACCATCACACCTGTAGCTGGGATCTGGTAGAGCTCCTCCTGTTCCTCATCACGCTGAGGAGCCGATACCGGTACATTGTGTTCTTTGGACGACCGGAAATAGAAAACGTTGCAGCAGATTGAAGAAAGAATGTTCGCCTGCTGGCTGATATTACCCATAATCCCCTGACATGAGATCATTCATGTTATTATGACTTATAACGCCGCGTGTTAACTAATCTCAAGCTATTTAAAATACGTCAATAATTATTTATCTTTTGCTTTACATCCTTGTTTAACGTCAGGCTTCATGTTGGCGCTGGTTCTGGTAGAGGGGGCGCCGCGTTGTTGCTCTTTAGAACCATTAAAAACCTATTTGCCTGCTCTGACTCACCTGTTTGTCACCGCATACGAAAGGGACGCACACAAGCAGACACAGGTTTTATCGGCTGGGGGGCGGGGGTGGGGCGGTAATAACCTTTCACAGCGAGCTGAATGTGTCCCTCTTACGTTTGGAACCCATTATTGACACTTTGAGTAGGTCTCCTGCAGCTTCAGGCAGCAGCTTCAGGTAACGGCTTAATGCATTAAAACCTTGTTTACGGTTACGCAAACACTCAGCCAGTAAAACAGGTGAGAGGCAAGTGTGTGTGTGTGTGTGTGTGTGTGTGTGTGTGCGTGTGTGTGCATGTGTGTTTGTTTTGCATGAGTGTGTTTGTGTGTGAGCCACTGTGTGCGCGTGTAACTGTGTGTGTGTTCCTGTGTGTGTTTGTGTGTGTGCATGTATGTGTGTATGTGTGTGCATGTATTTCTGTGAGTGTGTGCATGTGTGTGTTTGTGTATGTGCATGCATGTGTGTGTGTTTGTATGTGTATGTGTTCCTGTGTGTGTGTGTGCATGTATGCGTGTATGCTTGTGTGTGTTTGTGTTTGTATGTGTGTGTTGTATGTGCATGTGTGTGTGTGCGTGTGTGTGTGTGTGCGTGATTGTGTGTTTGTGCGATCCTTATTGTCTGGAAACACACAATAAAAACTAAGATTCACGCTCACAGACGCAAAGAAGTAAAATAAATGCAATTGTAAAAAGAAGAGGAGAGAGACGGAGCGAGGAAGAAAGTGAAGCCGGTCTAAGTAGATTGTTGATAATGCCCATTGGTTGAATTTGGATCAATTAGGGAATGGCAGATGTGCAGAATCATGCTTGACCCCCAGGGCTTAAAGGATACAATCCAATTTCCCCCCCCAACAAATGTAATACCATTAGGATGGATAGAAACAGACAGCTCACAGGGGAGGAGTAGCTCAAAAACAAACAGGGAGGGGGATGAGACAGACCCATACGGGGCAGGGAAACCTGGAGATCGGGTAAGGAAGTTGCTCTCAAAGAAAGTCCAACATTTCAGAAAACCAGGCGACAGGGGACGGCGACGCTCCCTGACCTCTCGTTTGGAAACTTCCCCGAACTCCAAATATACTGAAGAGGTAGAACAATGAGAATATTCAACAGGACCCTCCGCCTCCAGGACTTCACCGTCATGTACCTGACCGGCGTGGCTGCTCTGATGGTCATCCTCGTCGCTTCCTATCAGGTACCCAACAAACCCGTGGAGGTGTCGGGCCTCAACGCCAACATCTCCGGCGCTCACCCGCCCCTGCCCATGCCCTTCCGCGTGCTCCTCGACCCGCGAGGCGATCTAGAGCTGGCCTGGAACATCAGCTACTCCAGCCAGGAGGTTTACATGGAGCTGAGGCTCGCGGAGCTCCGCCACGGCGTGTTCCTGGGGATGTCGGACCGCGGCGAGTTGACCAACGCCGACCTGGTGGTGCTGTGGAACACGGGCAGCAAAAGCTACTTTGGGGTAAGAAGGGCTGGAGCGTCGCTCGCTCTCAGATTCATGAACGTTGAATGGAGGTCTTCTTCTTTTTACTTCTTCGGTCTCAGTGTTCTTCATCAGTCTTGGGTTCGAAGAGCGAGAGATTAGATGGATGGATGGATGGATGGACGGATGGATGGATGGATGGATAGACAGTCAGACAGACAGACAGTCAGACAGACAGACAGACAGATAGTCTGTGTAGAGAAATATATACTGTATGTACGTATATATGTTCTATATATATATATATACTGTATGTATATGTATGAATAAGATAAAAAAAAAAATAGATATAGAAATACCTGTACATTTAAATAATAAAGGAATAAAGTGCAGAAAATATAAAGACAGAGATGGAAGAGTCCGATTTCCAGATAAAAAATGTAAATATGGATTGAATATAAATATAAATTAAAGTTAAAGTAGAATAAGGAGTTATTGCAGAACTCTCTGGAAAAATGATTCATATTCATTTTTTCCAGAAACCTGACTTTCTAAAACCTCTTATTATCACTTATTTCTGAACGTGTTTTTTTTTCTTCTTAGAATTATTTAGATTAATACATGTAAGCTTCAATAAATGATCCTAATTTACCACTTATGGTAAATATCCTAACATAGTTACTGTAATCAATCAAATGATGTCCTATTAAGTGAATTTAAAGTTAAAAGCGCCAAAATCCAGCTTTCCAAGCATCTATGTTTTTAATTTACACATTTTATCCCACTTCTTGAAATAAAATAAAGTTAAATTTGTTTACTATGTTTGTTTCCTCCAGACGTCACATTTAGAGCCTATTAACTGTTTGTAATTATTATTTAATTAAACTGATATCCAGAATAACATAATGCATTTAAAAAAAAACAAATAATGTGTATTCAACTGTATTTGTGATTATACTGTAGATATAAAAATAAAGAAACAATAAAAACACACACACATACACACACATACAGACACACCCTAACACATACACACACAGCCACACACAAACACACACATAAACACACACATACAAACACACACATACAGACACACCCTAACACATACACACACATACACACACATACACACACACATACACACACAGCCACATACAAACACACACATAAACACCCACATACAGACACACACAAACACACTCATAAACACCGACATACAGACACACACAAAAACACACACACAAGCATACACACACAGCCAAACACAAACACACACACAAACACACACAAACAAACACACACACACACACACGCAAAAAAATCAGATGTGCCTCTGTTTCCTGTCAAAGGACAAAAACATATATATATATAAAAAAAAAAATATATATATATAGATATATTATTTATATATATATATATTTTTTTTAATATATATGTATATATAAATAAAATGGTTGGCTGCGGCGTGTTTGCGGCGCGTGAAGAACACTTATATAAGAGGGACAGGAATAAAGGGAGAGATCTTAGGTGCTATTCTGGACAGATGAGAATGTGAGAAACCGAACAGAACCAGGGAGACGCAGAGACGTCCCCCTCGCCAGGATGAGAAGGTTTCATAACGCAGAGCATCACGTTACCTGATCTTACTTTCCCTACGGTATATTCTCTAAAAGAAATGTTAAAAGGATATTATTTATTATACTATATTTATTATAACTGTATTCCTCGGTAACGGCGTTGTCATCGTTGTATTTGATGAGCAATGTGAAACAATGATTCCTTAAATTCCTCTTCACCTCCTGACATCAAACCCCCCAACAGAAACAAAAAAACAACCAAAAAACAACCAAAAATGCATAAAAATAAAAGTCCGGATACAGGAGCAATCGGTCTGTTCTACTTCGGAACACAAAGAAGTCGTCGCTGCGTACCTTATCTAAGAATTCTTCATTAAGAACGCAAAATGTAAAAACGTGAAAAGTATCAAGTTATAACGTGAAACTTATCATGTGAAAACGTGAAAAGTATCAAGTTATAACATGAAAATTATCATGTAAAAACGTGAAAAGTATCAAGTTATAACTAGAAAATTATCATGTAAAAACGTGAAAAGTATCAAGTTATAACTAGAAAATTATCATGTAAAAACGTGAAAAGTATCAAGTTAAAAACGTGAAACTTATCATTTGATGATTGTTTGGTTGATCACATTTTGAGTCACTATTTCTCATAGAAACATGTGACTGAACCGGATTATAATGTGACCCAGTGGCAGCATGTATATGCGAAAGAGTAAGGGGGCCAAGGAAGGAGCCCTGGGGGACACCGCAGGTTAAAGTGTCACAGAGGAGGTTCACGACTATTCTAAATTTTAAATGTACATTGTTTTTGGCATATTAAAGCCATTTAAGGACTTATTAAAAAAAGAAAAGTTGAACTTCATACATCCAACGAAAGTTTTCTAAAAACATGTTTTACCAAAAGTTTGCGCTAATTTAATTAAAATGGGCTAACGTAAAAAATCATTTTATAATTCTTCAATTTATAATTTTTAATATTATTATTCCTTTACCAAATGAAATGTGATTTTATGGTCAGTTTAGAAAGTTCTTTCATAATTCATAATTTTTAAGGACATAAGGACATTAAAGGTTATATAAATGTTTAATTTACATACTAACGCTAGAAAAGTAAACATGTATAAATCAGCATATTTTGCTGCTATCATATATCTGGACTGCCACCATAACACATCTTCATCTTCATCTTCATCGTGCCTTCAAACTGACCGATGCATTATCCTATTGTTGCCACTAGGTGGCAGTCAAAAGTGTCCAGACGTGCAGAGACATGAACGAGATGTTTTCTCATCTGTTTGTTGTTTATTGTTGTTTATTGTTGTTTTGCTTTTATGTCCAGGATGCGTGGAGCGACGGCGAGGGCCGCGTTTCTCTGGACCCACAGCAAGACTACGAGCTGATTGAAGCCAAGCAGAACCCAAACGGATTCTACCTGCTCTTCAAAAGACCGTTCAGTACCTGCGATCCCAGAGATTACCTCATAGAGGTCTGACAAGTCGTCCTTCCATTGTGTGTGTGTGTGTGTGTGTGTGTGTGTGCGTGTGTAGAAAATGTGACATAGTCGTAGTCATTTCAGAGACTGATTGCGAATTTCAATTAGGCATATATGCTGTATGCGGTATATCTTCAAAAAGTCCCTAATCCCCTGCCTTTTACAGTATTTTTAGGAAAAACACTGCCTGAAGTGAGTAAAATATGAACTTTAGGTCAAAATATGGCTAAAATATGAAATATTCATGATAGATCTCCTCGAGTCGATTCATTTGCAACAAATTTGGACTGAATCAAACAAACGGTTGAAGAATTCAGGCTTGAACATTTTTTGGAGATGAAGCTCCCCCTAGTGTCAGAAATGTGCAACCGAGCTTTCCCTCAAAATCCAGTTCTTCCTCGCACTGTGGTCCAGCGGATTTAAAGTTTGGAAATGATCCGTGAAATAGTTTATGACTTAGATCCGGAAATCATATTTTCCATGAAAAAAAAAAAAAAAAAGCTCCCCCTAGTGAGTAAAATATGACACCTTAATGTAAAATACGACGGATATAACATGAATTATGTTGGGAAATTATGGCCCGGAAACTTTTGGAGGTGAAGCTTCCCGTAGTGTTGGATTTATAAAGGTATGAAATTTGAAAAGGATCCATGAAATAGTTTTCTGATTTATCGCATTAGCATGTGGCGGCGGCGGCGGCGGCGGCGGTGGCGATGACGATACCTTTCTTATAAAGAGCAATATTCCCACTTTCTGCTACTAGGAATAAAGTCAGGAAGGATCTTTTTTTTGGGTGAATGGTTTATGCATGTCTTCTAATTTATTTTTATTTTTTTCCAAGCTCAAAAATCCAATTATTCTGTTAATCACTGAATAATTAAGAGAGAGATAAAAAAAGATCCCAGAAGAAAATGTAACTGCTGAAGGAATGTTTCCACTGACGGGTGAAGTTGGCTTTGGGAGCTGCCAGGTTTGTAGGGGTGTAACAAATGCATCCCCCGCCAACCAGCAACCCACTTAGCACTGAATCACATCTTCATCTTCACTTTCCACTTCCTCACTCACTCTTACATGACAGGAAACTAAATAACTACGGCCACAAAATACATTTTTACTAAAAACCGTCGCCTTTATCGAATACATTGTGGGTGTTGACCATTAATCCAGACACCAAACCGGCATTTTTGTCTAAAATAAACCAAATTCAATTACAGCATTTTGTCACATTCCATTTTTTAGTATTCCAATTCTACAAAAACACAATATCACACAGTATAATAAGAATAACCCACAACTTAATAGTTGTATAACATTATGTTAAAAAAAAAGACTTAAGCTTATGATGTTGTTGCTATTAAAACATTAATCCATCCATTATCTGGTTCAGTTGGCCGGGGTATCAGATTTCAAACAATTTGAATAATATAAACTTTTTATTGCAAAGGTAACGACTGCTTTCAGTTATTAATGACATATTAATAACTCTGTAGTTGTGTAATTTTATTTTATTTTTATTTTATTTGTTTAATTTTTAATTTTTAATTTTTAATTTTTAATTTTTAATTTTTAATTTTTAATTTTTAATTTTTTTCACTATCCCCCTTATAAAAACAGCAAAATAAAACAAGCACTCCATTTAGATGTTAGATTCTTTCCAGATCTAGCATCCTCTTACATCTTTTTTCACCAGTTACTAAAGAATCCCACATTCTAATTTTAACTCTTCGTTTCTGGACGTTACGGCCTCAGGCATCAGGCGACTCTCTTCCTCACAACACTTTTAACGGAGATCGTTTTCCGTCATCAACCTCCTTTCGGTTCGCCGTTCATCTCTCTGCTGTCACGTTTCTTTGTTACCGGTAAAACGCTTTTTAACAACAACAAAAAAAGCATTATAAAAAAAATCACGTCTGGCTTGGAGCCGGATATCGTCTCTAAGTTAATTTCGCTTATACGCCTTAATGGAGGATAATGGAGCAGAAATGTGCCGTCGCCTAGCCAGTATTACACCTGTCAATCATGAACCGGCTGAACCCGAGCGAGGGGATGAAGATGAAACGGTGATGAGCCTGGATAGATGGAGTTGATGTCCTAACCCTAAGAAGGACGCGGCGTATTTTGCGAGTGGGAGGATGAACTCCAGATGTACTTCAGTCTGCAGATGAAAGAAAAGCAATAGAACTGATCATCAAGGAGATTTCAGGGTCTCAGATTGAATTTAATAGAGAAATATCAAAAAAAAAACCTCCACTGAAGCCTTCATTATAAATGATGACGGTTTCCATGGTACCGCATCAGACCAATGCCGATGCTCGTCACTATGACAACGCCATGATTAAAAGAGCTCCGGCGGCCTTATTTTTTTTTTCTCCTCTCAGGACGGAACCGTTCACATCATCTACGGGTATCTGGATCAGCCGCTTCTCTCCCTGGAGCAGCTCAACCTGTCCCGGGTCCACACGGGGCTGCAGAGGGTTCTGATGCTGCGCTCCAACAACCCCCCGCCCACGCTGCCCCCGGATGTGCGGACGCTGGATGTCTTGTCGCCAAATGTCACCATACCGACCCAGGAGACCACCTACTGGTGCTCCGTCCACAAGCTGCCTGAAAACATGCCCAAGAACCACATCGTTATGGTATATATATATATATATATATATAAAAAAACAACGATAAACAATAAAAGCTCCACCTTAAAAGGGTAAAATATGAAACATTAGAGCAAAATATCGTATATATATACGAGAAAAATATCTCCTCAAGTCGTTTCATTGTGCAGCAAATCTGGATTAAATTCGAACAACAAACCTGGTTCAAAGTCTTGTTTGAAAAAGTGTTTTTTCCAACAAAAGCTCCCTCTAGTGAATAAAAAATGAATTATTAGCGTAAAATACTGTGATATGAAATATAGAACTCCTCCAGTCGATTCATGAGCTACACATTTGGGATAAAAGGGACTAATGCATAGGAAGTTGTGTCCAGAAAACTGTGTTTTTTTCCGTAAAAGAGCTCCCCCCAGTGGGTAAACTATGAAAAATTTGTGTAAAATATGATATATATTGTACATATCCTTTAGTGGATTAATGAGCAACAAAGTGACGCTTTCTTTTCCACCTGTGTCTTCTTGCGTCTGTCTTGTGTCCGTCAGTACGACTCAGTGATAACTCCAGGTCAGGAAGCCATCGTTCATCACATCGAAGTCTTCTCATGTGCGCCGGAAGTCCAGGATATTCCCGACTACAGCGGCTCCTGCGACGGCAAGATGAAGCCGAGCAAGCTCAACACCTGCCGCCATGTGCTGGCTGCCTGGGCTATGGGTGCTGAGGTATGATCGGGAAAAGACACTCTACGAACTTTTTTTCTTTCTTTTTTTTTTTCTTTTTCTGTCTTATCTTATTTTCTGTCTTAATTTTTCTGTCAGGGACGAAAAACTGCAAACAAACTGTTTGTTTGAAATCATTTTGAGTCTATTTCTTATTGTAAAATGTGACTGAAGCTTTTCGTAATCTCATCCCGTGGCATCTTCTATATGCTAAAGAGCAAGGGGCCCAGGATGGAGCCCTGTGGAACACCACAGGCCAAAGGTTCCAACGAGGAAGAGGCATTAGTCACACTGTTAAAAAAACAACAACAACAACACGAAGTTATGGTTCCCAGAATTTTACCTTAAAAAAAATACAGACATTGATGTATTTTATCAATAAAAAACAGATATAATATCAAGTTGTTTACGGATACATAGTTAATTACATAAAATTACTGTTAATTAAAACAGTTTTTAATTTAAACTGTAAAAATGCAGCTGTTGGTATTTTACCGCTAATTACACAGATTTATTTATTTATTTATTTTTTGCTTTGCATGGCTTTTGTGAAAGTCCTATTCGATAAATTGTATTTTTTTTGGGGTATATAATACGGACTTACTAAACATAATTGTATCACTTGATACAATTCAACAAAAGTCTAATAAGGGTCAAAAAAGTGAAGTTAATTTTATGGAATTACAATTGCAAATTTTCCACGAAATACAAAATTTTATGAAATAATTTTAAAAGTCTGATTATTACTATATTTTATTTCTTGGTGAGGACCCAGCAAGCAAACGGCAAAGCAGATAAAGCAGCGAGGACAGAGAGCGAAGAACCCTTCACCTTATTTCTCTGCTCTGCTCCTCTCTGCTTGGATCATCTGCCAACCGAACCAAAACCGGGCAGGACGCCTCCTCTGGGCTGTGAGCGGCGAAGACGAGATTATTTGGGAAATATTCAGGCCTCCTTCATCACCTCTAAAAAGTGTTGTTTCATTCTCGCCGGCAGCACAGAGGAGGACGCTGCCAGACTCAAAAAAAAACAACAACAACAGCAGAGAAGGTGGAGGAGGGAAAACCGAGGGGAAAGTTTGAAAGGAGAAAGAAAGAATCAGGTTTGATACTCCGGGGAAAGATTACAAAAGAAAAAGTCAGGTTTTGCTGTTTTGATTAAGTCAGGCAGTTCTGTTTTCACAATCTGTACGGATTAGCAGATTAGATCACGATGGAAATGAAATTCCTGATGGGATGAGCGGCGACACAGATATAAATCTATTTTATTTTTTATTTTTTTGCTGCAATCAGCAGAAAAGTTCAGGATCCAGAGAGAGAGAGAGGGTAAAGAAAAATGTTTTCAATACTTTGGCTAGAATCCTCAAAAGCAAATTAACATATTATCCTCACCATCATCATCATCATCATCATCATCATCATTTTCATCATCATCGTCAATCATTGCTCTAAAAAAAGGAATAAGGTCGGTGAAACAATAAAATGATTTAGAACATAATTTTCAGAGTTATAATAAAAAATAACAGGGTCTCTGCCCTGAGAAGCAGCATGGAAGCCCCCAATCCCCTGCGTTGTACGAGAATCCCCCTGAGTGACTCCTCAAATTTAAGGTGTCTCGTTAATAATGACAAACAGTCCATAGTGTCTCAACCTAACTACTTCTATGAAGTCAGCAGTCTGTTCTGAGATCGGATCCCATAGTACCTGTGTGTGTGTGTGTGTGTGTGTGTGTGTGTGTGTGTGTGTGTGTGTGTGTGTGTGTGTGTGTGTGTGTGTGTGTGTTTGCTTGCAGGCTTTTTACTTCCCTCCTGATGCAGGATTGCCTATCGGTGGACCGGGCTCCTCAAGGTTCCTTCGCCTGGAGGTCCATTACCACAACCCTCTCCTGATATCTGGTACCTATAGTACATGATTGAATCTGAGGACACACACGCACACATAGACACACGCACACGCACACACACACACACACACACTCACACACCCACACACGAAGCAAAACCACAGTGATTAATTTCCGGATTCATCTTTTGATCTTGCCAGTGTGAGTCAGACTTCGCTCTTGTCCTGATCCGACCTCACAGTCTGCACATGTTTTAACTCTCAAACTGGAGAATGTTCTGAATTAAAGATCTGGGCCAGAAGGGGAACAACTTTAATTAGATTTTTTTTTTTAATTAGGAAATAAAGCCAAGATAGTTCTTAACATTTTAATATTTTAACCAAGTTGCTGCTTTGTTTTCTTTTGGCTTTGTCAAAGAATCCATGTTTAACACATTTTGAGCCACTTTTTCTTGTCGGAAAATGCGACTGAACCGGTTTATAATATGACCCAGTAGCAGCATGTATGTGCTAAAGAGTAAGGGGCCAAGGATAGAGCCCTGGGGGACACCACAAGTCAAAAGGGACACAGAGGAGGAGGCTTTAACAATGGCTACCATTAAAGCAGTCCTATTCCATAAGTGGGATTTATTTTGGTATATTGAAGCATATTAGGACTTTCTAAACAGAATAATGTAATTTATTACAACCTAAAAATGGATTTTGTTTAATATAATAGATAACTTAAAACTGAATATTTTCCATGAAATACAAAATTTCATCATAAAATAGTTTCACATGTCGGATTTTATTTTATTTTTTACTGATTAAAAACATGCCAGACCAAACAAATTTGTCATTTTTCTTGTAAATTTAGAGTGTCTAAGATATTAAATCAATAAATGCCCCAAAAAGAAATAAAATATGTGAATAAAAATACATTTTTTGCCTTTTTTTTTTTTTTTTAAAGGGTTTCAAGACAAAAGTAGCTCTGTCCATGGTGCTGAAATGACAATTGAAGGGTTCATGTAAAATAACTGGATATTTTCATGTCATCTATTTGTCACAAAAACTGTGTTTATGGAAATATTTTGATATTTAACGCAGATTTCTTTCCCCCCGCAGGCCGTCGTGACACTTCGGGGATTCGGCTGCATTTCACCCCCAGTCTGAGGCGCTACGACGCCGGGATTATGGAGCTTGGTCTTGTCTACACTCCTGTCATGGCTGTCCCACCAAGACAACACACTTTCTACCTCAGTGGATATTGCACCTCCGAGTGTACCCAGACGGTGTGTGTGTGTGTGTGTGTGTGTGTGTGTGTGTGTGTGTGTGTGCACTATTTATGAGACAAATGTTAAGAATGCTGGGGGGGGGGGTAAGAAAAAATTCAGCTGGCATGTTTCTCCAAGTTTAAGTCTCCAAAGCGCCAAAATATATCAGTAGGAGTCTGACTTTAAAAGTCAGTTTCTCCTTCTGTCGGCCCTTGTTCTATCCAGGCTTTGCCTCCAGGAGGAATCTATATATTTGGGTCCCAGCTGCACACCCACCTGGCGGGCCGTGGGGTGAAGACGGTTCTGGTGAGGGGGGGCAAAGAGCTGGAGGTGATACAGGAGGATGAGCACTTCAGTACACACTACCAGGTGAGGAACAGCAGTATGCCTGAGAGAAACCCAGTGCAGGGATGCATCTTTATGCGTTTTAACTCTTGTTGTACTAGACTGGGAACATAAAAAGAAAAGAAAAAAAACCTCACAGGGACAGATGTGCCGCTGTGAGGAAGATCACCTTCAACATGCACCTGGGGAATGAATGACCCCTGAAGTTACAACATGTCTTAAAGTAGATTAAGTCGATGACGACCCGTTATAGAGACGGGTTTTTACGGCCGCCTCATGTTTGATATTTCTTCTGTTGCAGGTGAGGAGCTTTGAGTTATTTGTGTTTAAAAAATGGGGGGGGGGGGGAAGGGCCTGCAATGCGCAAAAAAAAAACCCCGGACGGGGCGGATTTGAATCATTCACTCGCAACCTTTGAACTTCTATGCTGCAGCAGATGCGGCAGCATCTGTCCTGCATTAGCTATGGAAGAGAAAAAATTACACTTCATATTCTTATATAATTATCCTGCTATTTCTTGCTTTCCTTGCATGCATGAATTATAACAAAAAAAAAGAATAATATATATTTTGGATTTATATTCTTCTCACTTATAAGGACATGCAAAAAGAGGCTTTAAACTTTTTTTTCGTTCTCATAGTTTTGAGCAAATAATCATAGACGTGTCCCCAGTGTGGACTTAATACCCGCCTTTCATGCACGAATGATCAAAACCGCCATTAGATTCTCATTAAAATTGTTCATTGTTATTCCCCCTTGCGTATTAATGTTTCTTTTTAACACACACATTCTCAGTTTTTTTCAGATCTTTGCTCAGGTGGCTGTTTGAGTTTGCCATTTTCGAAAATGTTCTAACGTTCAGTGCATTTTCAATATCTGCCGCTCCCATCCCTCGTTCAGCTCTTAGTTCTAGACGCGGATTTCTATCCAATAACAGCATCCAGTCACTGTGTGCAGATACACCATCAGAATCCATGCATATACTAGCAAGTAGAAAAAAGTGGATTTCTTCCACTTCGGTGTCTCTGTTCAGCCCACGGAGCTCCCCCCCAAAAAGGAATATGGAAGGAATGAAAGGCAGCGATAGACGCATTGTCACGTCGCAACTCCAAATGGATTGTTATTCTATGTTGTCTCATTTTAAATGCTGCGAAGAAGTGTTCTGCGAAGAACACCAAAATGTAATCGCATCTAGGATTTGCTAATTTTGTTCAAATCCCTTCATCAGTTTTTCCGTAATCTTGCTCACAGACAAACAAACAGGGATGAAAATTTACGAAATAACCTTAGGGCTTAAGAGGTTTTTATACAAATTAGAGTGCCCTGTACTGCATTTCTAAACATCTGCCTCCATTTACGTTTTTGGGTTTAGCGCTAGAACATGACCTTCTTGCAAGTGTGGATGATTAAAAAAAAAACCACACACCTGTACTGCCTCTGAAGGGAACATCTCCTTCGGCGCTTCAAAACTGACACTAACAATGTTGGGAGGGCATCATGTCCTGATGCAGGAACACGAGCGCGGATGAGTCAGAGCTTCCGCCGATCCGTCCTCCCGCCGCTGCTGCTGTCAGACTGACGTGGCTACACCTGCGTGGCGCTGGTGTTTCAAACTGTGCCGCCTCATTAGTCCAACAGAGGTGTCGGGCGAATCCAAACAATTCACAGCAAAGTGAAGAGACGCTCCGCTTATACGTACGAACGGTGCCTTCAAGGAACGCATCAAAAGCAATTGTTGTTTTATCTCCCTGTGTTTGAAGTAAGGGCACTTTACCCAAAATGCCTCATTATGCTGAAGATGATGGAGGGAGGAATGCGTTCCAGAGAAAATCCAATTCTGTTGTGGTTTTCAATCCACCGGTGTCTCTGCTTGGGAAGCAGGTTATGTTTTCACCAGCTGTGTGTTTGTTTGTGTGTTTGTGTGTTTGTTTGTTTGTTTGTTTGTTTGTTTGTATTTGAGCAAGATTATAGAAAAATGACACGACGGCTTCGCATGAACTTTTACCTAGGGGTAAGTTTCGGCTTATCCTAGAGGTAATTATATTTTGTTGACATTACGTCTTTCGCAGCATTCAAAATAATTAAACATTTTCTAGAAAAAGCATTCGGAGTACGAAAACCGCCCCAAAGGTACAACAGTAACGTAGTTTTAGGAAACATCCATGTATATTCCTCCATGAATGTCCGAGTTCCTGCCAGCCTCTAAATCTACAGGAAACGCCATTAAACTCTCTGAATATCTCAGAAAATACTCAGCCAGTCATCTCCTGCACCTTTCACTTCAGCGTCTACGTTCAGCCCACTGAAACCCCAGCTCAATCCCCAACGAAACATCAAAGGAATCACAAGAACTCTCTGAACTGAATCCCAGAGCCACATCCAAAGGGAACATCAAAGAAATCAAAGGAACAAAGGCAGCAATAGCCAAAATTACATATAAATACTTTTATAGGTTTTTTCATAATAATGCCCACAAACAAACAGAAAAACACACAGGAGTGAAAAAAAACATAACCTCCTTGGCGGAGAAAATTATTAGCTGTTAGGAGTAGTGATGTCACAACGTGGCTACTGCTGCCTTTCTCCCTTTGATGTTCCTTTGGGGGTGGAGCTAGGGGCTCCGTCTCAAGAGTTTCTTTGATTCCTCTCATGATTCTATGGGGGTGAAGTAGGGGGCTCAATGTGCTGAACAGAGACGCCGAAGTGGAAGGGGCAGGAGATGAGCGGCTGCAGAGCATTTGTGAGACACTCAGGGAGTTTGTTGGAGTTGTCGGTAGATTTACAGGATGGCATAACCCCGACATTAATGCAGAAATCTGTATTATTTCTTCCTAAACCTGAGGGTAGCGTGAGTTCTTCCTCTAGTTTCCAATGTTTGTTTGTTCTTTAAATGGCAGAGCTCAACCAGGTTTGGCGTTTGCGCGCCCAAATACAAAGATACGAAAGCACAGGAATGTAAAAGACGGACGTTAAACGTTTGTTTCTCTCCTCCTGCTTACAGCCAATCCGGGTTCTGAGGGAAATGGTGAATGTTTTACCGGTGAGTATAAACTCATGCCTTCTTCTTTACTAATGAAGGAAGTTTGACTATTCTGCACGCTCAGCCAATTACGTCCGATTGGTTATGCCCCCAGATGGACCGGCCCCCCACCCACCCAACACCACCACCACCACCACCACCACCGCCCTGCATTTAAAGTATTGAATTAGAAGAGCTGGCTGCTGTTTTAAGACGTTTCAATGAAATGCTAATAGCGACAGACTGTGAAATCGGCGGGTTGATTGGAAATTGGGAGGTTGACAGCGAGTCAGAACCGCTGCTGCTCGCCTCCGCTCTCCAAAACATCCAATTTTCTCTCTTGCTCTTTTGCTCAACACGAAACACTGCGACCTGCTGATGCGTTTGTTCTCAATCCCGCAGGGCGACGTCCTGGTAACGAAATGCACCTTCAACACAGAGGACAGGAGCGCGCCCACGGTGGTGAGCACAACTCCGGCGATATGGGTTTTATATATATTGCTTAACTTCCCCTTACAGGCTTGAATCTTTCCCCTTAATCTCCCGTCACCTTTCGCTCCTCCATTTTTTCACTTTCCACTTTCCTTCAATCTATTTCTACTTTTATATAGTTCCGCCTCTCACCATGAATCTCACTCTCTGTGTCTCTTCAGGGAGGCTTCGGCATCATGGAGGAGATGTGTGTCAACTACATCCACTACTACCCTCAGACTCAGCTGGAGCTCTGCAAGACCCACGTGGACCAAGGGTACCTGCAGAAGTTCTTTAACTTCATTAACAGGTAGCACACGCTCCGGCCATCTGGTTCTGCACAAAATACATTCCCCTGCCGCCTGCGTCCTTCATTGTCTTCTTCCCCTTTTTTTTAGACTCCGCCCCTCCATCTCATCTGATTTGCACTGGTGACCTTTGTGTTTTGAAATCATAAAAACACAGATGTTCTGTCCTTTACGGCGAGACCGTGTTCTCCCGGCGTCGTCTAGGATTCTTTTAATCTCTTCCTCCTTCCCCCGATCTCACTCTCTGTCCCCGTTTCATCGATTTCTGTTCAGTTTTTTTCTCTCTGCCCTCCAGGTTCCAGGGGAACGACCGGTGTGTGTGCGGGGATGTTAGTGTGACGGAGCAGTTCTCTCAACTCCACTGGGACGAATTCACGGGGGAAGTGCTGAACTCACTCTACAATACCGCTCCAGTATTTATGCACTGTAACCAGTCCAGTGCTGAACTCTTTCCTGTGAGTCACTCCCTCACACACACACACACACACACACAAACTGACACGCACACACACATCCACATCATCGCACACACACATACACACACAAACTGACACGCACACACACACACACACTGACTGACACGCACTCACACATCCACATCATCGCACACACACATACATCCACTGACACATCCACACACACACACATCCACATCATCGCACACACACATACATCCACTGACACATCCACACACACGTACAGACTCACGTACATCCACATCATCGCACACACACATACACACACACATAGACTCACATACACACACAAACATACACACAGACCTACATACACACACATACACTGACACATACACACACACGTACAGACTCACGTACATACACATAAACACACACACACACACAAGCACATACACACACACACACAGACTCACGTACACACACATACACACACTCACATACACACACAAACATACACACAGACCTACATACACACACATACACTGACACGCACACACACATACACTGACACATACACACACACGTACAGACTCACGTACACACACATACACACACTCACATACACAAACACAAACATACACACAGACCTACATACACGCACATACACTGACACCAACACATACACACACACACTGACACACACACGCACAGACACACATAAACATACACACAGACCTACATACACGCACATACACTGACACCAACACATACACACACAAACTGACACCCACACGCACAGACACACATAAACATACACACAGACCTA
The DNA here is from genome assembly GCA_009660295.1 of Lophius piscatorius. NCBI lineage: Eukaryota > Metazoa > Chordata > Actinopteri > Lophiiformes > Lophiidae > Lophius > Lophius piscatorius. The sequence continues at coordinate 60,778 of VRLP01001626.1, read as the reverse complement.
CATACACACACACATACATTCACATACTCACACCCATACTCGCACTCACATAAACACACACACAACACTCACGCACACACATACACTCTTACACACTCACACAAACTCACACACACATACTCACACGTACACACTCACACACACACACATACACACATACACTCTTACACACTCACACACACTCACACACACACACACACACACACACCCATACACACACATACACTCTTACACACTCACACACACACACACTCACTCACACACACACCCATACACACACATTTTATTAACTAGGATTAGAAAGATAAAAGTATCGTGAATACTCAAATCAAACAACATTTCTCAAAACTGTTAATAATCTTTTAAATGTGACCGATCCATTCTTGAGAAGTATCACAAATCCCCCCCTTAATAAAATGGTACAACCCGGCTCTAGATCCGTGTGTCAGACAACCGAGTGTTTAAAGAAACTGTCCAGATTATTCATTTTCATTCATTAACTTCAGCGGCGATGGATGAACTTCTCCACGACCCGGCGTGCGTTCATTGAATGACGCCGCCGCTGGGAAGATGCCAGAAGACGTAGACCTCCATCACTGCTGATGTGTTTTGGATGAAGCCACCCGGCGGGGAATAATTTAAGCTGCCAGCAGTCAGATTCCAAGTCAGGCTTTCGGTGTGTTAAAGGTTAGAAAGATACATAATTCATTAAAAAAAAAGAAGAGGATGATTGACAGTTGACGCTTTATTGACTAAAATGCAATGAAATACAAAAAAAAAATTTTTTGAAACTGAAATCAGCATCAGATTATTTTTATACTTCAGTTTCTCATGAACCCAAAAATAGAAAAAAGGAAAAATGATCTCTTGTATATTTTATTCGATAATTTATTATCGTCAGAGTTTTGTCAAACGTTGTCTTTTATTTTCAAACAGTAGAAAAAAAATGTTTTTTCAAAATGATTTCATAGAATTTTGTCTTTTATGAAAAATTGTAAATTTTATTCATTTCGTAGATATTAGACTTTTTTTTTTTTTTAGTTCAATCAGGTTGCGTAACTCCTACTCTTCCTCACATGCTTTAACACGGAAAAAATAAATCCAATTTATCAAGTCGGACTTTCTCCATTACCACGGTTACACCGTCCTCTTTCGTGGCCCCTTTGACCTGTGGTGTCCCCCAGGGCTCCGTCCTCGGCCCCTTAGACCTCAGCAAGTTTTTCTGCTTTCACTTTAGCAGGACATCCCTCAAAAAGTTTCTGGTTCTGCAGCCGGACCAGGTAGTTCAGGTAGTTGCCAATCTTCGCCAACGATACCTTGACTACTGTTAGGTACCAGGATGAAGCCCTCAGATCCACTAACAGACCTTTATTAAACTGGTGCAGTGGATCCTGGGTTCCTCCTGGTTCAGAACCATGCCAGGCCTCATGTTGTCAGGATGAAGGCAATTCCTGGGTGATGAAGGTCTCAGTGCCGTTGACTGGTCCTCTAGTTTCCCCAGACCAGAATCCGCCGGAGAACCTCTGGGGACGTTATGTATCGGTGCATCAGGCGCCGCCAAGCAGAACCACGGGCTGCCGTGATCCGGTTAGTTCTGGGAGGAGATCCCACCGGACACCATCTGCCCTCTCATCAGCAGCAGGCCCATATGCTGTAAGGAGTGCAGAAAAGCCACTCGGAGGTCAAACCCAACTCCGGGTCACATAATGAGTTGAGGCAAATGGACCAGCCTGCGATTCCAGTTTGTCACGTAAATTTGGGGGTTTTAGTTTCCTATGCCGGTTCTGAAGTAATTTTGTTCTCAGCAAACTCCACGATGTGTGTGTAAAATTATGCAGGTAACTAATGAAGCCTTGTGTGAGAACATCTAAAGGTTTTGTTCCGCCTCTAACGTCTCACATCTGCTTCTCCAGGGGGAGTGGGAGGAACAGCCCCTGCCGGCGGTCACCTCCTACCTTGAAAAGCCTCGCTATCCATGTGAGGGAGGAGCCCGGCCCACCAACCCGCCTCCCGTCTGAGCGATAGAGGGGCGTTACAGCCTGAGGGGGGGTCAAAGAAAGTCCTCAGACTTTGGACAACCTGAGCCCAATTTTGTCTCGTTGGGTTTTCTGCTTTCTTGCTGTGATTACTGTTAGCATCCACACATCGATCATAATCCCACTCACCCACGTCAAAACAATGGATGTGTTTTCTGTGACACAGAGGTGGAATACAGGAAGAACGAGAGGCACAGCGACGGATGACAGTGGCTAAAGTAAAGCCAAGTTGTTTGTACTGAAGAGGATTAGGGCCACGTGTGATTACGTGAAAAATTACGTGAAAAGTTTTTGGTGAATTCTGACTTTATTCTCAGAATCCTGACTTTATTCTCAGAATTCTGACTTTAATCTCAGTATTCTGATTTTATACTCAGAATCCTGACTTTATTCTCAGAATCCTGACTTTATTCTCAGAATTCTGACTTTAATCTCAGTATTCTGATTTTATACTCAGAATCCTGACTTTAGTCAAATAAATCTGACTTAAATCTCGGAATTCTGACTTTTTTCTCATAATTCTGATTTAGTTCTCAGAATTCTGATTTCAAACAAAGAATTCTGGTTTTAATCAAATACTTCTGACTTTATTCTAAGAATTCCGACTTTAATTTCAGAACTCTGACTTAAATCCTCAGTATTCTGATTTTAATCAGATAATTCTGACTTTAATCCCATAATTCTGATTAAAAAATGTTCTCGTAGTTTCGACTTTATTCTTAGAATTCTGACTTAAATCTCAGAATTATGAATTTAATCCTGCAATTATGACTTTGAACTCAGATTTATGACTTTATTCTCAGAATTCTGACATCAATCAAATAATTTTTTATTTATTACCCAAAAAATGTTTTTAACCTAATCGTCTTCCGTATATTGGACATTCACTGCTGTGTTATATTCATTTTTCCCGAGATCCTGATACTGACTAGAAATGATAACTATGACATGAAACAATTTTATTCTATATTATTTGCTAAATAAAGTTCTAAAGAAAAACATATTATAACTTATTCTGTATTTAAGTCAATTTCTACTCTTCACACTTATAGTTTTCTCTCTTTTGCAAATTTGGCTTAATCTGTCTTTGCATCATTTTCCTGTGTGAAATAATAAATATGAAAAAGTATTGGCAGTTTAAAAAAAAGGAATTCATTCTTTCATGTGTTTATTCAGACTGAATCATTTCTACGTGTCCATTCACACTATTTGAACTGTTTACACACGGACATAATAACAAATCTATGACCCTTGTTTGGAAGGATTTTATGGAATAAGAATGAAACAATTACCCCGGGACATATTATAATAGTGTTTTATCAGCCTGTTTGACATTTCCCATTTAAACTGTATTATCAACCTAAGCCAATATGGAGAACGACCGTCCCGATGATGAATGGCCTCCTGGCCAGAATCAATGAATCATTCCAGATTAGTAAACATCTTGTGCTGAATGTGGGGCGACACACATACAAATATCATCTTCTATCTCCGCTCCGACTCGGCAGTGTGTGTGTGTGTGTGTGTGTGTGTGTGTGTGTGTGTGTGATAAAGGTTTGGTATTACTCACACTCTGTCAGTGAGTATAAACCACTGCTGCAAAATGTATTTCATCACATTGGTCGTTAAGAAACAGAAAGTCATAGATCTACTTTATATATATATATATATATACATACACACACTTTGCAGAGCATCAAAGAAACACAAAGAATGATTTTTTTTTTTTAACGTATCTGTACAATTTTATTAATTAGGAATTAGTCAGCCATAGACTAAAACAGGGATTCCATTATTTTCATTCCACAAACAACAAATTGTGTGAAAATAAGGCCATAACTGCGATGAGTTGATTAAAAGTTGTATTTTTTTATGCAAATATACTGTAAACTTGGACAGATTTTTGAGGCCCCTTGATTTCTCACCGCCTCAAATGAAAGCCTGACCCGATGACAGATTTAGCATCGCTTCCATTCGACTCAAACAAGTCTTACATTACAAGCCTGACTTTCTTTCTGCAGTGAGATCGAACTCAATTCAAAGTATTAATTTAAAACACTAAAGGTTTTTCTTACGAAAACAAAAAAAAATAATCCATTACTTCAGCTGTTAGACAACCTTATTATTACCTCTCTTAAAGAGGTCATGTTTTCGCTCGTGGGCGTTTTTCTGCTTGTTTGTGTTTGGGATTACGGAAAAACTACAGGACAGATTTGCATGAAATTTTACCCAGAGGTGGATTTTGGCATTTTTCAGAGGTGATTAAATTTTGGTGACGTTACGTGTTTCGCAGCATTTCAAATGAAAAAAAATAAATAATAATAAGACGTTTGGTGTAATGACGTCACATTGCTGCCTCTGATCCTTTGATCTTTCCCTTTTCATAAAAGCCTGATGAAGTTTTCCTGAGTTATATCGTGTTCAGTTACAGTCAAGTGTGAATGAGATCGGTTAGACGGACGTTCCGTTAAGTTTGTTAATATAATATGAGTTAAGATGATTTAGGCAAGATGCTGATTCAAACTAAGCTCAATAACAAATTAGTCCTTTACTTTAGTGTTCTGGTAAAAAGGCTACAATTATAGTGTAGTTAAAAAGATTAAGAAGCGTCTTCATAGTAAAACTCCTGGCACATTATTATTCACACTTTTACGCATTGAGTCACATTTTCTTACAAAATGTCTACGACACAGATTTTTTACAACATCCCTAAAGAGGATAGATTTTAAAAGTTCAATCACATCCCCTTCGATTCCAGTATAATCACAGATATGATGTAAATTCATTCACCGACATTTGAGATGTTTCCAGCGTTTCCTTGAGCTTAAGGCTAAAACAGCTGCATGTAAAAAAAATTAAAAAAACCCCTCTCAGCCTCGTTCTCCGGCGCTTCAACGAGCGTCGCACGTCTCATGTGTAGACGCCCTTGACGCGCTTATTCTCAGGGTCAAATGGAGATCTGAGGTGGGCCTTGGCCTTGTAGGTGACCCCCATCCTCTCCAGGGTGAACTCGCCGCTCTTAATGAAGTCAGCGCTCACCTGAAGAGACAGGAAGGGAGGGGAGGGAGACAAAAAAATAAGCATATCACCAGTCTATGACATAGTCTCCATTCCTTTGAGCCTAGAGTAGTGTATCTGGATACATACACCGAACATCCATAACCTTATAACCACCGACAGGTGAAGTCCCCACTTGAGAGGAACTACCCCAGATTTAGGCTGGGATTCACTTCCGCTTGTACTTTCCTACTATTAAACTTTGTTGCAGGCGTTGGGCATTAGGTGACCAATGCCTTAATCTTTTTACTCACAAAAATGAGGTCTAATGAAGGACAACCTGTCGATCAGTGACAGGGTCACGAGTCGCTCCGATCCCACGGAAGAGCTTCTGAGGTGGGATCTTCACACAAGTTGGACGGTTGTAATGTTATGGCTGATCAGTGTATTCTATGGAGAGTGACCTTAAATCATCTTTTTTTCTGCGGAATGCCACATAAAACAGTAAGAGGCAGAAAAAGTCAGTTTTTGTTTTTGAGAGGAAGAGGAGACGATGGAAGTGAAACCAGAGAGAAAAATGAGACGAGCAACTAATAGTGGAATAAAACGTTCCAACCGGCGCCGAACTCCGGAGCGAATCCTTCACAGGGTTGGAATCTGACAACAGAGGACGACTCGAGGGTCATCAAACAAACGAAGGCTGTTCGCTCGTTCGCTCATGAGGCAGCGTCTGCTGGTTGGCATCCCAGGAGCTCATCTTCTCCCGACTCTCTGCAGTCCTCCCACTGACGTGTCACTCCGTCTCACTCTCCTTCACACAGTCGTGACAGAACTCACTCCCAAAATCTTCCGTCTGGAAAGATTTAGGAGGTACAGCGATGGCTGCCTTCACTACACCTGAATAATCTCCACCAGAGTGAGTGAGTGAGTGAGTGAGTGAGTGAGTGAGTGAGTGAGTGAGTGAGTGAGCGAGTGAGCATCCTGCAGTTTTCTCAGAATGATGTGAAGCTCTCTCAACACTCATTTTATTTTCTCTCGACTTCCTGTCACTCACTCCTCTCAGGAAAGCTCACTCTTAATTTCCTTCAGTCACTCTACAGTTAAGATCAGTTTGTCACATCTGTTCACGCCTTGCTTTTAAAACCAGGCCGGCGCTGTCGTGCCCCCCCCGACAGCAAGGGTGTGTACCCGAAAAAGGCGCCAATCCCCTGCGTTGTGCAAACAATCCCCCCTGATTGAACTCCTCGAATTAAACGGGTGGGACGACTTTCATCAGGCTGAAAAACGAGGCAGAAAATGGGGCAAAAAGCACGACTTCAGCACTTTTAGGGGTCTTTTCTTCTTCTTCTGTGCTTTTTCACCTCCATATGCAATCTTACTATATTTCATACAATGTGCAATCTATTACATTCTCATCTACAAGAATATTACAGTTCTTATTTCTGTGGTTTAGCCCAGTTTGGGTCTGCTGAGAGCTTGATCTCGATGTTACGAGACACGAAAACCGAAGAGGAGATATTAAAGACACAGTAATTATAGGAGAGAGGTAGAGGGTGGGTGCGTGAGTCTGCAGGTCGTTTACCACGCCTCCATCGGGGTTACGAATGTATCCATAACCGATGGTTTTGTCGATGAAGAAGCCGTATTCAGAGCGTCGCAGGTGGCCGACGGGAACGCCGTTACGGAAAATAGCCTCCAGACCAAACATGGGCACTTTACTGGTGAGGGGAGGAGGGGGGGGGAGAGAGAGAGAGAGAGAGATGTTAGATTCGTCTGCATATACAAAACACACACAGAGAGACGCACACTCATCATGGCGGCCAGACCCGAAACACAAAATTCTTTCATGTCTTGACCAACGCGTGATTTTTGGGTTGTTTTTTTTTACTGACTCATCAACGGTGAAGCAGACAATGCGCCTCCTCAGCCCCTCCTCCTTCTGTTTCTCCAGCCGATCGCGGCCCTGGAACGGGATGGAACTCTTCAGCTTGCAGGTGAAGGCTAGCCCCGCCTCCAAGGGCGTGTCATCCAGGCGCAGGTCGGCGTGCCAGTGTCTGTACCCTGATGAAGGGAGGTCAAAGCGTGAGACATCGTCAAATCCATCAAGAGGAAGTCTGGTTTCATTTTGGCATAAAAAAATGGAAAAATAAGATGTCTTTGTATGTTTAAGTTATCAAAAATAAATGAACGTTACCTTTCTCTATGCTGAGTGAGTCGATGGCCCTGTAGCCGGAGTTGATGATGCCGTGCTTCGCCCCAGCAGCCATGATGGCGCGGTAGACGGGCAGGCAGGAGTCTTTGGGAATGTGCAGCTCCCAGCCGAGCTCTCCGACAAACGACAGACGCATGGCTCGTACCTGTGGGGGGGGAAACAGTCGGAGAGAGGAAGGCTCAGAGCGAGGCAGAGGGGGCCAGCAGAAGGCCAAGCTGTCACCTCTCTCTCTCTCTTTCACACTCTCTCTCTCTTTCACACACACACACACACACACACTCCTGCAGGACGATGCAACGACACAAGTTGTAATCTTCCCCTTAGAAATGTCCCTTCAAGCCCTAAAGGAGATATCAACAGGCACCTCCGGGCTTAAGATGAGGAAATGGCGGGGAGGGGGAGGAGATTAAGGAGAGGGTTGAGGGGAATCGGGGAGTTGGCAGGGATGTGGCGACTGAGCTGGAAGGAGGGGATGTAGAAGGATGGCGGATAAATATCATGGGTGAGATTCTAATTCAAAAAGAATTATGAATATCGGTCGTATTGAAGCCGTCTCAGACTGGACCTATGCTGTGTTTATCCCCGAAATGACCCCAAATCCCCTGCGTTGTATAAACCCCCCTGATTGCACTCCGGAAGCTAAAGCTAACGTTATATGCTCAGTATTTTATTGGTAAAATTGCTCCCCCTAGTGTGTGAAATCTGTACTATTAGACTGAAACACAACAAATACAAGAAAAATCTTCTTGTATGCAAATACAAAACTGATCCATCCCAAAATCAGTCCAGTTCTTCCTCACACTAAGGTCTATGTGTTAATGCAATTTAAAAACTGATACATTAAACAGTTTTTTTTAGTTATGTCCAAAAACTGTGTTTTTCATAAAAAAAAAAAAGCTCCCCCTTGTGAGTAAAAATTTAAAATTGCGAGAGTAAAAATATGATATTTACATGATAAATCTCCCTAAGGTCGATTCATATGCACCAAATTTGTACTAATTCAGACTATAGTTAGGAAGATATTTCTAAAAAACTGTGTTTTTTGTAAAAAAAAAAATACAACTCCCCCTGATTAGTGAAATACAAACTATTAGGGATACTTACTATATATATATGATATTTATATATATAAATATATGATACATACTAAATGGATCTCCTTCAGTCGATTCTTATGCACCATATTTGGACTAAATCGGACCAACGGTTGTGAAATTATGGCCCGGAAACTTTCGTAGCTAAAGCTCCCCCTAGTGTTGGACCTTTCCCCAAATCACTCCAGTTCTTCCTCGCTCCAAGCTCTATGGGGTTGTAAAATTTGAACAAATGATCCATGAAACAGTTCTTGAGTTATCGCGTTAATACGAAAGATCTGAGGCCGGGGGCGGCGGCGACAATGATGATGATGATGAAACTTTATTGACAATTGTAAATAGCGACAACAGAGTGCAGGAGCTGGACGGGTCGTACAGTGTGAGCCGAAATGGCCACGACCCAAAAGTCGCACAATGTAAGCCCAGTTTAATCTTCGAATTTAATAATGTCAATGAGATTAACCCGGAAAAATAAAGGTTAAATAAAAAGAAATAAAAGCTCAGTAGTGTAGGAACACAAAGGCGGACTTAACGGATCAGCGCTGCTGAGACGCTTGCCACAAAATCTGCGCGTTATTTAAGCGTACGGCTTTTTAAATTCCAGGTTTCGAGATCATCCCGATAGACTTTAATCAGAATAGAACCAGTAGGATAATCCAGGAACGGTTGATGGATATTTGAACCCTCAGCCCATATTTGATATCCGTTTAATTCATGCAAATACAGGCACCTTTTTTCTCTCCCTCCCTGGTAGGAGAGAACATCAAGAGTCTGCTCGGAAGGAATTTACATAATTTTAAGCCGACTCTTATCCTTACGTCCGAATAAAAAAAAAAACCCGATGCTGACGTACGGATGTCGTGCATCCTCAGATAGGAAATCAAAACAATATGCCAAATATGAACGGTGGGTGGGGGTGGGGGGCAGGAAATGGAAATAAGTGAGAGAGAAGATGAGGAATGGGAGGAGAGGACTACTTCCCCACTGGGTGCTGTGACAGCAGGGACACCAGGCCTGCCAAGGATCATCCTGAGCCCCATATGTACGCCATGGGATTCTGGAGAGGGGTGGGTTGGTTGATTGGTGGTTGGGGGGGGGGGGCACGCCAACACAAAGACATCCACGGAACAGACGGCAGTAAAAAAATAAAAGAGCATGGAAACAAGAATTTGAATGATTGAACATGAATGCCAGCTTGAACTGCTGGGTGAGGATGAGAGAGATGAAGGGAGTCTAAAGGGTGACATGGGGAGGGGGGGGGGGGAGAGAGAGAGAGAGAGAGAGAGAGAGAGAGAGAGAGAGATCTAATGGCGATGCAGCCATTAGAACATCACCCAGACTAGTCCCATACACATACACACACTCACACACACACACTCACACACACAGGATGCTGGCTGTAATTACTACCATGTTTCATAATTCATACAAGAGCAACTAAGACAGAAGGCGTGTGTGTGGATAGCAGCAGCGGCGGCGGCGCCATGTGTGCTGCTGGTTCCTGCTCTTTATTTATCTGCAGCGAGGAAGGGTTCAGAGGTCAACCTGAGAGAACGAGACCTCCTCCGTTTACAGTGTCGCTGTGGAACTAGTGCGTAAAAATATACTTATGTGAAAAAAACAGGGTTTTCCATTAAAAACTCCCCCTAGTGAGTAAAATACAAACTACTAGAGTCAAATATGATATTGACTCTCAACATGTATTTACCATTAAGGTAAAATCTGATATATGCTAGACGGATCTCCTTGAGTCCATTCACCGACACCAAATTTCAACTGAACCGGACCAACGGTTGAGAAATGATCGCAGGAAAACTTTTAGAGATCAAAGCTCCCCCTAGTGGAAGAAAAATAGAACTGACCGTTCCCAAAATCAATCCAGTTCTTCCTTCCTAAAATATGGTATCTACAATATAGACTTCCTTGAGTCGATTTATTCGGACCAAAGTCGGGAAAAAAAAGTTTTTTTCGTACAGAAATTTTTAGCATCTCTATTATTTTTATTTTATTTTGTTTCACTACGATGTCAAATAAACTGAATTATCTTCTTGTGTGAAATATAAGTAAAGCTGCCATTAGTCCAACACACACACACACACACACACACACACACACACACACACACACACACACACACACACACACACACACACACACACACACACACACACACACACACACACACACGCATCAGCGTTGCCCGAACCGTTACAATTCCAAACCCGTTCTGCTAATCGGCACGTGACCCGTTTTTAATGCTTTAGGAAATCCCTTTCAATTCCACCGGCGCTGATGGGCTCGTTTTCAGGCGCGTGGTTGTTTTTCTCACCTGATGCCCCGCGGCGCCGACGACTTTGTGTGAGGAGAAGGGGAAGGCCTCGTTGCTCAAGTCCGTGTCCAGAACCTCCTGAAGAACCTCTCGACTGCACACAGGAAACACCCAAACAGAACATCGTCACCATCACAAACTCATGGGTCAACGGCGGCGGGTTTAGTACCGTCATAGTGACGATGCATGTACAACGCAGGGGATCTGGGGGCTTTTCGGAGAGATACCCTTGCTGTCGGGGACTGGGACCAGTTTATATTTAGTCGACGACTCGAGAATGTGTTTTGCTTCGCAAAATGTGTTGTGGATGAAACGACCACCTCCCCCTCCGAAGTATCATGTTTCCATGGAAACTACGAAAAATATATAAAATGTACAAAATAAAATAAAAACATCAAAACGCAGAACCTGAAACATCAAAACACAGAACGTGAAACATGAAACCAGTGTGACGAGAGAGAACTGATCTTGACCTTCAGACACGTCGTCAAATTCATCTTCTTATGGAAACAACAAAATGTTTTGAATTTTTTTGGAAAAATAAACATTTGAAAATGAATGAATTTTATTCTATTCATGTTTAATGTTGATGAATCTCTGGCACAAAAATGTCTTTCAGGCTCAATAAAGTTCTATATCTGATCGTAAATTTTTATACGTGTCACGTTATATAAGGCTACGATTTATCGTTAAAAACCACGAGCTTTATCTCCCTTCATTTTTCAGGCGGAGGGAAAAAAAAAGCAAAAAACAACAAAGAACCCGGACACGCAGCAGCCGTACTGTAGTTATCTGTTTTAGCCTCACCCCCTCATCTCACACGCTAAAATCAATATTACATAAAGATGAGTCAGCAGAAAGGAAAGAGAAAAAGAATAAGGGCCAGATTTAGCTCCCTCTGCTACGTGAGGGTGCTGGTGAGTGGGTGCTGGTGAGTGGGTGCTGGTGAGTGGGTTGAGGCAGGTTAGGAGGATTTCTACAGTATTTACAGGAAGCTACGGGTCCAGGTCACATTCATGTGCATGTGTGTGTGTGCGTGTGTGTGTGGGTCCGTGTGTGTTTGTGTGTGAGAGTGTGCATCCGTGTGTGTTTGCGTGCGTGGGTGTGTATGTGTGAGTGTATGTTTGTGTGTGTGAGAGTGTGTGGGTTTGGGTGTGTGTTGGTGTGTGAGTGCGTTTATGTGTGTGTGTGTATATGTATGTGTGTGTGTGTGTGTATATGTATGTGTGTGTGTGTGTGTATATGTATGTGTGTCTGTGTGTATATGTATGTGTGTGTGTGTGTATATGTATGTGTGTGTGTGTGTGTGTATATGTATGTGTGTGTGTGTGTATATGTATGTGTGTGTGTGTATATATGTATGTGTGTGTGTGTGTGTGTATATGTATGTGTGTGTGTATATGTATGTGTGTGTGTATATGTATGTGTGTGTGTGTGTGTGTGTGGGTTGATCCACTAGTGATCATCGTGGTCACAGCTGGATAAGGACACGTACGCTCTGCTAACTGAAGCTCTGATGTGAAGGATACATTTCCCGCTCATGCATATATGCGCCGGTACCACGCATGGACTGATGTGTCCTCCAGCCCGCCCGCAGATTCATGTCCTCTCCTGAACATTTGCTCATTGGACTCGAGGGCGGGGGCAATTAACTGTTCGCAACGGCTGAACGCGTTCCCGACGGGAAAAAAAAAACAAACTCACAAACCGCCGATTTGTTTCTGGCTTACGTAAGCGTGGCCCTCAGCTGTGGATTCGATGAGGCTCAGGACATCGCACATTCCCGATTCCACACAGACGGGTTTCATAATTCAATAATGCAGGCGCTGGCGAGCTGTACAACTCCCGTCGCCCCGGAAGAAGTGGAATTGAGACGTTCGTAGGGAAGCTGGGGGAAAACCAATTTGCTCCCGGTGAAAACAGAAACCCAAACACGGCAGCGCTGATTATTTCCGCGAATCCTCGGGAGTGACATAAACAACGAGGAGGAGCCGAGGACCATCGGAGCGCCGTGATGACACAGTCGATATGAAGGTGGTCTAGCACCAATCAGTGAGCTCCGTAATCAACCTCCTGTTTGAGTGTGCGTGATCTACAGGGAAACAAACACCGGATTCTGGTGGACGTAAGGAACAGAAAGGCGTAAAAATAAGCCTTTAAGTCAGAAACGAGGGAGGAATTTCGACTAATTCGGACCAACGGTTGAGAAATTCTCTTAGGAAAACTTGTTTTGTACTTTTAAAAAAAAGTCCCCTTATTGAGTAAAATACAAACTATCACAGTATAATACGATATATTCAATTAAATCTCTTCATAGGCACCAAATTTTGACTAAAATCGGATTAAAACAAAATTATGGCTCTAGAACTTTCACAGATTTGGAGATAAAAAAAACAACATTTACCAAAATCACTCCAGTTCTTCCTCACACTGAGATCTAAGCGGGTACGAAATTTGAAAATGATTAAAAGATACAGTTTTTTAATGGTTTTCGATATCAAAACGTCGAACCTTATCCTTAAACGAATAGCATATTTGGTCTAGAGCTCACAAATGAAAGTGAAGCTGACCTTGATGAGAATCTCATACCTTATGTGAGGATATGATATATATTTGGTCGTAAACCACTGAATGTATCATGATGGGAAGAGAACCGCCGCTGGCTTCAGAGGGGAAAAGTAGCGGCGTCACATTAAGCAAAGAGGATCCAGTAACTCGGTTTTGTTCACCTCAGGGTTCAAGTTCATTACAGCCTGAATAAGTAAGTAAGAATTAAAATGTCTGGAAGTCAGGGGATATTTATTTTACAAACTCCTGTCGAACAAAGTACCGTCTCCGTTCGGTCTTTTGCTAGCTAATAGGATTAAAAAAAAAAAAACAGCGTCTCATTTTTAACCAGTGCCGACTGTTTGCTTTCACCTTGAATTCCAGCCGCCACCGCCGCCGCTTCAATGAGGCGCCTGTTGTTGTTTTAACGGGCAACGCCTTCCATTATTCAGCGCCATCACTTCTCTAACTCATGTGTATCATTATCACTCGCTCAAGATGAAGAAAAAATTGATCCGGTTTTGCTTAAGAGCCTTCAGTTTAATGTTAAGCTACGGAATTAACCTTTGACCCCTCTGCTGCTCCATCCCGGCAATCACTCGCCTCTAATGCCTTTGACCGATTCTAAAGAGCCGGCTTTTAAACCTTCCTCCCTTCCTCTTATCGACCCAACGGCTGGTCTTCCACTCCCTGTTTTATCTTCATCCTTCCTCGCCGCTCTTTGCTCCGACTCCTCCCTTCTGTCCTTTCCTCACCTGGAGGAGTTAATAGTAGAGAACGGCCTCCTTCTCTTTTCCCTCCTCACCTCTTAGGCCCCTGGATGCTGATCATCCCCATGTCCTCCGAGTGATCCGTCAGCTGACAGCGGAAGCCTTGGTCCTGGAAAACCGTCCTGATGTGGTTCCAGTTGTGTTCAGCCACGCCGCCCCCGATGGCCAGGTAGTACGCATCTCCTGGAGCCGGAGAGGGAGGAAGTTAGGGGAACCATGACATAAACAGAAAAGGTATATTCCCCAAAAGCCCCCAATCCGCTGCGTTGTACAAGCTAATCTCCTTGTAGAGATTCCCGTGAGCCAAATCGGACAAAATCGGAAATAAGGTTGGGAAATAAAAGAAACTGTGTTTTCGCACAAAAAGCTCAGCTTAGTGAGTGAAATACAATCTATTATAGTGAGATAATAGAAATAGGAGACATAGGTGTCTCCTTGTGTAGATTCCTATGAACCATAATCGGAAATATGGTTGGAAAATAACACAAAAAAAAGCTTAAAAAGGAATGAAAGAAAGTTACAGACCAGAATCCGTGTTTTCCATTAAAATCTCCCCCTAATGAGTAAAATATCAGCTATTATAGCGAAATAATATAGGTACGAGACAAATCTCCTTGTAAAGATTCCTGCTAGCCAACTGGATCAGGATCGGAAAAAAAAACTCAAGTGAATTGAGTGCCACAGATAAGTTCTGCTGACGGTCGGACCGGGACAGAAGAAGAAACAGGCGAACCCAAACACAAAGACGATTGGGCACAGTGCCGGATAAACCTGAAAAAGTCCATGAAGAAGAGAGTAGATAAAGACACACAGTCTTCTCCTCACCACTGAACTCCGGTACCAGGGGAAGACCGGCGGCACCGGGTTCCAGTCTGCTGACGGTCAGGTCAGCCTCCACCCCGCCTCTCCAGTTCAGCATACAGGTATACACAGTGGAGCCTGGAACACACACACACACACACACACACACAAACACACACGTCCAGCGTTCATTCTTCATCCTTTCTAGTGGTCCAATCTAGAAACGTGCGGCCTCTTGGAACCGGGCCGATGGAATTCTCCCGAGTGGGAAA
This sequence comes from Lophius piscatorius, assembly GCA_009660295.1. Taxonomy (NCBI): domain Eukaryota; kingdom Metazoa; phylum Chordata; class Actinopteri; order Lophiiformes; family Lophiidae; genus Lophius; species Lophius piscatorius. The sequence continues at coordinate 45,720 of VRLP01001626.1, read as the reverse complement.
AAAATGCTGATACGCTTATATGTTCAAACAAACAGCTTTCTGATGAGTCATGATTTCTATAGAGTGTGATCCTGTTGCGTCATGAGGTCACTCTTTTTCTTTCTGGGTTTGTGGGTTCTCTATTCCATCTATTTATGCTTCACTCCTCTTTTTCTCCTGGTTCTCAATAAGGCGGTACCACGCTGGGCGGCCTAGTGATCGCAGGTTTGGCACCATCAGACCGATCTCTTCTGAAGATGTCGGAAACAATCTTCCCAGAGATCCTTCCTGGTAGATGTCGGGGCGAAAAAAACTGTGTTGGCTCGTCTTCTTCGCTGAGTAATTTTGTGTTTTCATCGTAGATAATCTTATGTATGGATAGATTTATCCTCACCTTGATTAACAGTCTTTGCTTCTTATGACTCACTTGTTCCCAACTAGTCCTATGCCGTCGTCCCCGACAAAAAAGGGTATATCCCTGAAAAGTCCCCAATCCCCTGCATTGCACAAGCAATCCCCCTGATTGAACTCCTCAATTAAATGTGAGGTTATTTCCACAAGTTTTTTTGGCTAAAGAAAAAAAAAAAAATCAATGAAGAGAGTCAAATATGAGCTATTAGAGTAAAATATATCCTTGAGTCGATTCATAGGCAACAAATTTGGCTAGATCGGACCAACGGTTGACATATTATGGCCCAAAACATTTTGGAGATAGAGCTCCCCCTAATGTCGCAACACTAATACCCACCTTTCCCAAAATCGATCCAGTTCTTTCTCTCACTGAGGTCTATGTGGGTCTAGAATTTGAAAATGATCCATGACATCGTTTTTGAGTTATGTCCGGAAAACAGTGTTTTTCATAAAAATCCTCCAGTTATTTCATAGGCACTACATTTGGACTGAATCGGACCAACGCTTGAGAAATAATGGCAAGAAACCTCTGGACATAAAGCTCCCCCTAGTGTTGAAAACATAAAACCGACCTTTCCCAAAATCAGTACAGTTCTTCCTCACACTATGGTCTATTTGGGTCTAAAATTTGAAAATGATCCATGAAATTGTTTTGGAGTTATCGCGTTAACACGAAGGATCTGTGGTGACGAGTCTCAATTCTTTGCATGTGTTTATTTCTGCAAAAAAACGAGTGAAATCTCTTTTTTACTTTCAGGTCTGTGCAAGATTCGCCAAAATGAGGCGTGCGCACATTTCTGCGGCGCTGTGAATGTCACCACAGAGGTGGAATCCGCTGTTTACTGGAACATCAGAATGTCTGCACACCCGTCCCTGCAGGAAAAACGACCTCCGTCGTCGGCTTTGCTGATAAGTAGTGAAAAAAATATTGTGCCCAGCAGGTTCTCCTCTCAACAAATGCTCTAAATCTGTTTAATCCGGGATATTTGCAGAAGAGTTGACTGTTGCTGGCATTTCTCTATTCAGGTACCTTCCCATTATAATTATTCGCCCCCCCTCCGAGGGGCCTGTGGCGTTTGTGTGCCTGACTTCCTGCTGCAGCGAACCCACCCGGCTTCTTGTTGACATCAGCGGTGAACAGCCAATCAGCCGCCTTCTTGGCGTCTGGTCCGGTGAGATAAAACTTGCCAAAGTAGGACATGTCAAACACGGCCACGGCGTGTCTACATGAGAGGCACTCGCTCTTGATCTGCGTTTGAAAGTGACAAAAACAAAACAACAACACAGTTAAGACAAGAGACGGACGTTTGTCTCTTCGACACATAAGACGAGGGAAGGAGGGATTTCTTCATTACAAGAGTGAGAGAGTAAAAAGGGGAGAGAGCTTTTTCTGATGTCGCTTCTCGACGTCGGTATCCTGAGCTGTTAAACGGATCAGCCATAAGATTATAACCACTTTGCATTGTGTAGGTTCCCCTTTTGTCACCAGAGCATCCTAGAGGTGATTATATTTTGGTGGCGTTCCGTCTTACGCAGAATTGGAAAATAAAATCAACTAAAATAATAAGCTGTCTGGAGTGACGCCTTTTTCTCCTTCGATGTTCCTTTGGAGGAGTGGAGCTGGGTTGCTGAAAGGGCTGAACAGAGATGCTGAAGTGGAGAGGAACGGCTGCGGAGTCTCTATGAGATACTCGGAGAGTTTGCTGGAGTTGTAGGTTGATTTAGAGGCTGCCAATAACTCAGACTTTAATGGAGGAGTCCGCATGAATTTTTCCGTAACCTTGGAGAGGCTCTGATCCAGTCGTCTAACCATCACAATGCGGATCTTGTCAAAGTGAGAGAGCTTGTCAAAACAGAGTAAGCGCCAGAGCAACGTAAATAGGAGGAGGAATAAAAAAAAGGAACAGTTTAAACACGAGGAGATATCGAAAATATTTGTAAATGTTTATGTCGCACAGATCGGAATATTAATAATGCAGTCCTTGTCAGTTATTGGTGTGTGTTATTGGTGTGTGTTATTGGTGTGTGTGCTCGACTGGGAGCGGTGCTGGTTGTACAGTCTGACAGATGCAGGAAGGAATCAGTATCCTGCATGGGGTGGGACTCGTCGTACATCATGGACTCCCACCACCTCCACCAGAAACGCTAATCAGCTTATCAAGTCTTTTCATGTCAGCCACAGAAATGCCGCGAGTCTGTGTAAGATTCTGATGCCACCACAAGTGTGAGTGTGTCGTCAAATGTCGCTGATATTCTTCCCCTTGCTTGTTTAGATGCAGGAATCAAGAGGAAGAACCTTTACTCGTTGCCCCCAACATATATCCCATCATAAAGAAATAACCATCGCTATTCACGAGTTCAGCTGTCGGTGGTTATAATGTTATGGCTGACTGGGCTGAGTGAGTTCGACAGACTCATGTGGACACAAATTCCCTTAGAGATACTCAGCTGGCGACCACGCCCCCTATTGACCAGCAGCCGTTTTGACCAAACAGGAAGTAGCGTGGCATTTACAATCGTTCAGTTGGATAACACTTTTATACGCGTCTCATCTTACCACGTCGTGATGCGGAGGGAAGTCAAAGGTGTACTCTCTGCCCAGCAACTCGTTGTATTTGTAGTTCACGTTCTTCTTATGGTCGTAAGCCCCGTAGTAATCATAGTCTTTAACCTGCGCAACAATAAAGACATCAAAAAACAACAAATCAAGGATCAATATTTCAAAGTGCAGCCAATCACAGAGCAGGATTACTGAGGCGGTGTCCAATAACGTGGGTCAGTCTGTTCCCACAAGCAACAATTATGGTTTTTTGATTAAATGCCTTTAATCAGTGTGTGTGTGTGTGTGTGGGTGTGCTCATGTGTGTGTGTGTGTGTGTGCTCATGTGTGTGTGTGTGGTGGGGGGGTCTCACAGGAGCGGCTCCCTCCCTGTTGAACCAGCCAGGTCTTTCCCAGCCATGTCTTTCCTGGAACACACAGCCCTGTTCCGTCAGCACCTAAGACGAAGAACAGACACACACACGTGATGAAGGCGGAGGTTCAATCAGCGCCTGTAGCTGAGGAGGTTCATTTACGAGCGAACGCTTTGGAACAATAACCGCCATCGCACTTTCACTCGGTATCACACTTGACCCTGATCTAAATCTCGATTCAGAGAGCGCAAACCTCCGACAAGGCACAACAGTAGCCTATTATTATTATTACTATTATAAACGGTGTCCTAGGTTAAGGGAAAAAAACCCTGTAGATTTCTCCATTAATGTCTGAGTTATTGCCAGCCTCTAAATCTACCGACAACTCCAACAAACTCTCTGAGTATCCCCTCAAATAGTCTGTAGCCGCTCGTCTCCTGCGACTTCCACTTCAGCATCTCTGTTCAGCCCACTGAGCCCACAGCTCCACCACCAAAGAAACATCAAAGGAATCAAAGTATTTCTTGAAACTCAGCCTCCAGCTCCACCCACAAAGACACATCAAAGGAATCAGCAACCTCTTTTTTTCGAAAGGTGCTATATAAATAATAAATTTACTCACCTAATTAACTTTTTTTTTGGAAGCACAATAAAAAACTAGGCATGCGCTGTCGTCGACGACAGCAAGGGTATATATTCACGAAGAGTCCCCGCTCTCCTGCGTTGGAACAAGCTTGGATTGAACTCCTCAAATTAGGTGATTTTCTTTTTTCATTTCTTGAGAAAAGTCATTTTTTTGGACTAAATTAACTTTTTGTTAAAGCACGTTTTTAGAAAACTATTTGACTTCTTTAGTTTTACCGAATAAGTAAGTAATTACAAAAAATCAATCAAATAGCGCTTTCTCAATAGCCATCATGAAGCCAGGGTGGCCCCTTTGACCTGTGGTGTCCCCCATGGTTCCATCCTCGACCCCTTACTGTTTAGCGTTTACATGCCGCCTCTGGGTCACATGATAAACCGGCACAGTCCCATTTTTCAATAAGAAACAGTGACTCAAAATGTCTTCAACCAAACAGCTGAGCAGAATATTATAGGGTTAAAACTCTAACTATGCAATTATTCCTTTTTTTGAGTGTAAGAGATCTTCAGATTTAGTCACGAAACGCCGCAAATAGAAAGCCCCGGGTGATTCTTGATCTCCCGACCGGCGTTGAAATAAGATATTTCAGGCTTTGCCGTCCTCATTGTTAAACCAAGCAGTCGCCCACATTCAAAAGTTACGTTCTGCTGTGGTCTCTTCCTAGAAGGCGCCGAGCTGTCTCTCGCCAAAACTTCCCACACTGAGCTATATTTACCATCCGCGTTACCCGCGCGGAGAAAGAATGCGTGAACTTCCATGTCAGCGATGACCCGCGACTGAAATGATCTCATTTTTCCTTCCTATAAGTAGACTGTCTCGTTATTTGCACGGCAAGATCTTCCCTGCCTTTCCACGCTCTTTTTTTTAATAACTACCTCTCAGCCGTAATAAATACTATCATCATTAGGACGAAGAGTCGCTATGGTAATTTTTGAAAAATAATAATTACCCCTTTTTTTTTCTTTTTAACAGCGGTTTTTTTCCTTCATCTCTCTGCCTTTTTTTCGACATTCTGTCTGGGGTTCTTCAACGGCAGACAGGCTGGTTGCTAGGCGATGGCCCTTAGTGAGCAATTTGCAAGGGTGTGATGCACTTGCACCAGAATGCTGGACCGAAACCCAGCCTCACAGGGACCCTCCTCTCCATCGAAATGAAGTCTGTCTACTAGAGAGCGGGTGTTTGGTTCAAAGATTGTCGGTCGACCCCTAGAGAAACTTTGTGAATCGGCAACATCTTGATAAGTTCCGAGATTTAACCGGATGAAACCGAAGCGCTCTTTTGTTCATCCATCAATCCTTGAACTTGATTTGGATCAAATGCGTGATGAAGAGGAGGTGAGTCTTGTTTCCTGAGGCTGAGATGCGAGACAAAATCTCCGACTTAGCTGACAACAACTTAGCTGAGTAAATAAGTAAGTGTCTCCAGGACCCTCTGAGAACAATCGCCCTTCGATGACCTTTTTATTTTTCCGTTTTCTGTTTGCACCACAGGTGGGAACACAGGTGGGAACACAGGTGGGAACACAGGTGGGAAGCCGGCCTGTCCCTGGAATTACTCTTGACACCTCTTCACAACATGAAAAAACAATGTGACAGACATTTCTCTCTGTTTTCGTTCCATATTTAGAAGCTTTTTGTACAAACTTCAGCGCTTCCATTCAAAAGAAAATCACTGAACACAGGTTTTTGCATCGACTCTTCGTGTTCAATCAATGACGGTTGACATTTGGAGCGATCAAAGGACGCTTGAGTCACTGAGTCGAGGCTTGTCGCAGAGAGAGTACATATATTGTAAAGAAGGGACTAGAAAGTTTCACACTACCAGAGCTGGGAAGTAAGAAATCACATTTATTATTATACGTTGTTGTGAATAAATTATTCTTAGTCTTATCTGACTTTGACTATTTATTAGTTGGACAACCTTTCACTTTTACTCCCTACATCTTAGCTCAAATTATTTTTCATAACAGACACGATACTTTATTTCTCATTTTACGTTTGGGTAATTTTCCGATATCAAAACCTAAAAATTCAACCTAAATGGTAAACACAATAAATTAAAAAATAAAGAAATGTCAGTATCTTTTTCTTATTATTCTTATTATTCATTTATTTTTGATAACTGTCCTTCTACTTGAGTAATAATTGTGGGTACTTGCATTTCTGTTTCTGTTACCTGAATATAAGACAGGATGATTCAAGGAAACATTAAATCATCCGGTTGATTCAAAAACATCCACTTTATGTTTCACATCAAGTGAATTATTATCAATTTAGTATGCAATGGTGGGTGATCCTGATTTATCGACAGGCTTTATGGATATATAAAGAGAGGCTGATGTGAAGGAAAACGTTTTCCAGTACACCAGGGCTCCAGACAATCCAGATCCAGAAAATATATCAATGTCTGAGTACATTGTTGAATGTCTGCCTTACCTTTTCTTTCCCTTCTGTACCGTCTGCCTTTAATTTCCCTGCATCCCCTTGTAAGCTCAATATATTCTTTGCACAAGTTTTGCCGTGTCCAATTCGCTGCAATCTTGTTACAACCCAAGAGAAACTCACTGGGCTGGACAATAAGATAGTTATTATGGGTTAGATTCTTTCCCCCAATTTATTGTACAGCAAAATCTAGCAGGATTATAAAAAAGGAAATAGTCTGAAAGTTGTTGTAAATCCTTTTTAACCAAGACTCTCATCACCCTTGTTCCCTGAGATGTTTATGGCTTATAGATTTATGGATCATGATTTATCCAAAACAGAATTCCTTTTATTGTATATATATATATTATCTATATTATCTATAATAGAAATATATTAACCAAATCTTTTTTCTACAATAAAAATAGATTTCTTTTGTTTTTCACAAATAAAGGAAGAAAAAGTCCATGAAAAAAAAAAAACTCTCTTAAGAATGAATGAAGTGCTTCAGAAAGGCTAAATAAAACAACTGCAGCAGACATGATCTACAAAACACGCTGGAAATGTTCCGTGCAACGGTAATCTGTCCTGAAAGAATAATAACGCATGAGAGGAAATTTCCGAGGGTTGAAACTAAGTGAAGTCTGGAGCAGGAGAGCGAGGCTAAGTGGGACATTAATACATAAAATATGGTGGCGATGCCCATTAAGAGTTTGCGTCGGGTGAGGGAGCGAGGGGAGGCGGAGAGACTGAACCTAAGTGTCATCATTTAAAGTCACGCTGGCGGAGCTCTCATTAATAAATCTGGCTTCTGGGGAGAAGTAACGCAGCTAACGCCTGTCTACCTGCGTCAGCTGTTTGCTGCTAAATTTGATCAGTGACGATATATGAGAGAGAGAGAGAGAGAGAGAGAGAGAGTTTAAAGCTACACTGATTGACACATCAAAGCCCCCAATCCCCTGCGTTGTCCAGGCACTCCCCCTGATTGAACTCCTCACATTAAATGTAAAGTTATGTCCGATAGACATTGTTTTTTCGTAGAAAACCTCCCCCAATTGAGTAAAATATGAAATACTAGAAGAAAACATGACAATTATAAAAATAGAGCTTTTGGGGCTTAATCGGACTAATGGTTGACAAATTCCGGCTCCGAAATTTTTGGAGATAAAGCACCCCTTTTTGTTGTAAATATACGACCGACCAGTCCCAGAATCGCTCCAGTTCTTCCTCACACTAAGGTCTATATGAGCGTAAAATTTGATAATGATCAATCAAATAGTTTTTGAGTTATCGCGAAGGATCTGCGGTGAAGATTGCATAATATCCCCAACTTTTAGTGGATCTAATAATCGTCACGGCAGTAACTTTAGAAAGTCTTATAGTACACAGGAAACACAAGCAACACAAAACACAGATCGGAACTTTAAGTCCCTTCAGGATGTTGCAATGTCGCAATTTCGACAAGCAACGTAACGCATTGACCGCAAGACCTTTGCTCTTTTTGTCCGCATCACTGCAGCTCATCCGGAAATTTGTCCAATATCTCAAGTTTCCCTTCGGCTTCCTCTCGAATGACTCTCCCTAAAGTTAACTTCCTGCAGGAACAGGAACATAGACAGCAGCAACGGCAGGAAAATGAGTCTGAAGTATAATATAAGCATTAAGTATGAATAGCAGGATGACGAATAGAAGAGATGGGACATTAAAGAGAGACGAGTGAAGGCTGTACGTGAAAAAAGAAAGTAAAAAGGAGAGGAATGAGTGGCTGAAGAAGAAAAATCTGAAGAGTAAAGGAGAAATGGAGCAAATCACTGAACATCTAGAGAGAAAAAGGAAGTCATCAGAGATGATCATACAGCTGAAGAGAGTCCCAGTGTATTTCAGAGATGATCTGGTTTCCCCCGATGTCCTGATGATATGACTCCAAAAAGTTTGACCTCATCTAAACTCAAGAAAAAAAGAAGAGGCGCACAGATTGCAATTTTCATGGCCGATAACCGACCGACCAATTCCGATTTTCGTCCTTAAAGGCTTTAAAACCATGATGAGTAACGTATTTTAAGTGCTCTTAATTTTGAAGGGTTACATTACGGCTGGTCGGCGTTGTGTATGTGTTCTAACTGTGTGTATGTGTTATTCTTAAACCCATTGTACGACATTTCCAGGTAAATATACGTTAATTTTTGATCAGGGCCTTCAGGACTCGTGGTTGGCTCTGAGCTCCCGCTAGCTTTAGCCGCTCTACCAACGTTAGCCGTTCTGCCAACTGTAGCTTCTTGAAACTCGTTGTGTTCCTTGGGATGATTAAGTTGGTTGTGCCCTTCCTGACGCAACCCTCCCATTTATCCGGGCTTTAGGACCGGTACTAGATGAGGCTGGGTTTGCTGGTAGCACTAAGACCATTGCCTTAGGGTCCACACTGGATTTCTGCCACGCCCTCTTTTCGATGTGGGCGTGTCTCCTGGACCAAAGTCATTCTTATAACCAGCAGAGCTATCTAGCTGCTAGCTAGAAAAAAATATCTTTGAACGTTACTCTAAATAATCATTTTTTTTGCCAGTTTAAAGTGTGCCGCCCGGACTGACCTGGAATGACTCATCACAATTACCTGACTCAAACCATGAAGATGCAAATGAAGTAACAGCTACCTGATGGAAGGGGTCCTTCCTCATGTTTCGGCTGGCCAGCGGTTCATCGAAGGGGAACACCACAGAGTAGTTTTTAGCGTACGACTCGTGGCTCCTCTCTCTGATCCAGCTCTGGTTATCCGTCAGCGAGTTGTGGAAACGCCTGAAACAGGGTACGGAATGAATGATGATGAAGTATGAAGGCTCTTTGATTGGAGCCCAGAATTCTTGAACCGAATCTACGGTGCATTCGGGGAAAAAAACGCTACAGTTTGAAATATCTTGTGTGTTTTCATGTACCTGATGTCGTATCCATACATATCCTTCTCAGGGCGGCCGTGAATGATCCAGTGAGCCAGCTCTCTCCCGCAACCACCGCCCAGCATCATACCTGACAAAAAAAAACCACGTACACTGTTAAAAACAGCGGCGTAAAAGTGTAAAAAAGGTAGATCTCACCGAGACGAGTCATATGCACCAAATTTGGACAAATTCGGATTAATGCTTAAGAATTTATGGCCCAAAACCTTTTGGCCATGGAGCGCCCCCTAGTGTCGGAAATATACAACCAATCTCTCTGAACGTATATCCAGTTCTTCCTCACAAAAAGGGTCTATGTGGGTATAAAATTTGAAAATGATCCATGAAATAGATAGAGAATTTGTGACCGAAAACATTTGCAGATTAAGCTCCCCCTAGTGTTGGAAATATACAACCGACCTTTCCCGACAACACTCCAGTTCTTCCTCGCACTGAGGTCTATGTGGATATAAAATTTGAAAGTGATCCATGAAATCGATTTTGGGTAATGGCGCTATCATGAAATATCTGCGGCGGCGTTGACGAGTCTAGATTTCTTTCGTGGAAATAATGATTCTTTTTATGCGAGTGTTTATTTCTTCAAAAAGGGGTTAAAATCTATTTGTTACTTTCAGGTCGGTGTGGAAGAGTCTGGAGAAGAGTAATTCAGTCCTCTGCTACAGCCGCCACATGTCAAACGACAAACGGAGGATCGCTTTGACCGTGGTTCCGTCCTTCGACTCTTGCCCGGAGGTGCCCCTCAGCTGAATCTGCCCTCACAGCTGCAGAGTTCCTTTTCACTTCAACTTCGCTCCACAAACAAACAAACAAACAAACAAACAAACAAACACTGGCAATTCCGTATTTTATTCATCTAGCATTAATGAGCTGCTCGCTCTCAGCAAACCCCTTCTTGTGTTGTTGTGTAGCTGCTGATGTGTATAAGCAACACATCTCTAAGCGGCATCACGACGTGTCCTCGCGTCCCTCCGTCATCCTTCCATCTCGGTCCCCATCTCTCGTTGCGGGCAATGTTCCGCCGGGTCGAGCCTTGGCGGTAGTTTGGATGGCGTGAGGATGGATTGGAAGGGACGGGGGGGCGATAGAGGGATGAGGGTATTCTTTGGAGACAATATGGAGACAGGTGACACTGATAACGTCACCCGGGAGGTAACCCTGGCGCGTCCGGACCCTCATGCTCCCCCTCGTCGTGGCGTCCCCTTCCTCGCCGCTTTCGGATTTCCTTTCATTTCCCCGTGATTGCTGTCGCGCTCCATTGTTGCTCATTTGTGCTAAGCAAACATGTGTGCCGTTTCGTGATGCTATCTGGCAACCTCATCTCCTCCCGTCTGCATTGCTCCCAGATCTTTTTTTCCGAGATATTCGCTCTCGCCCACTCTTGTGACATTTACGGCAACGCCACCAGCAATGCAACTTTGAGGTTTTGACCCTTTAATGTTTTAGCTCAACTGTTTGATTGAGCACAATCACTATTTCCTAATGAAAAATGGGCGCCACTTGACTGAACCTGTTTATATGAAACGATTCAGAGGCTAAAGAGTAAGGGGCCAAAGACGGAGCCTTGGAGGACACCACAGGAGACGGCGTTAACTACGATTATGGGAAAAAATCCTATTCAATAAGCAGGATTTTTTTTTTGGCATGTCAAAGCAGGTGAGGACTTACGTAACAGAATTAGTGAGTCTAGTTATAAAAAGACGTTTTACCAACGGTGGAGCTAATTTAATTAAAAATTGACGACTTTCCATGAAATAAAAGTCGGATTTTTTTGTTAAATTTAGAATGTCTAAGATAATAAATCATTAAATGCCAAAAAAGAAGAAGGAATAATATAATATAGAAATATATAAAGTAGAAAAATCATTTTTCTTGGTGAGGACACGACTGTATTGATTTAAACTCCACAACAATGATATCAGCTATAATAACAGGCTCCGCCCATCCGTACGTTTTCCTCCGCCTCTCCAGGGTCGGGCCGTGGCGGCAGCAGGACAAGACAAACATCCCTCCCCTCAGCATCACTCTCCATCTCATCCCGGGGATCCCACGATCGAAATAACAACAATAATATCGGAATGATTGCATTAAGTAGTAATAACTTCTTGGAAAATACTACAGTATAATAATGATAATAACAGTCATAAACAATACATATTCTAAATAAATCTGCCTACTACTGGAGGAAGAGTCTCCTTATTATTCATACTAATGCCTCAATCCTAGCGCCGTCTCCGATCTGACTGTGTCGCCTGTGTGTCGCCTTAAACACGGGCGAAATCTGCTCTGTGTGATTAAAAAAAAAACATAACGTACGCAGGAAGGGACTCATTATCGTGATGATGAGTTAGATGGGAGGTGCAGTTGGGTGAGATTTCTTTTTGCCCGCAGCAAACAAGCAATATCAGAATAGATTAATGCGCTGAAAGTGAAAAGTTCACGCTAGAACAGCAGGAATAAGAAAGAATAAGTCATTTGCGGTTGCTAGGCGACACATGCAGCTCAAGCGCATGCGGAGTTTACCGTCTAAACTGGAGGCTTTGGAAGTTTGAAAGCAAGTCAAAGACGGGTTTCTTTTACTTTGGTTCTGTCGACTTTGACCCTGAGGTGAATTATTCCCGCCGCCGTTTTTCTGCCTCCAGCCACAGTGAAGCGATTTCATGCGTTTGTTTTTGAGTCATGGGGTTTAATGTGTGGAGGACATTTTCCATTCTCAGGAGCAACAAGGTGAAACGAGGGGAAATGACTCGGTTTGGTGAAAGCTAGGATGTACTGTTAGTGTTTAGAAAGTATGTGTGGCGGGGGCAAGAGGAGGGATTATGGACCACCCTGCTGTGCATGACCGCCGGAAAATGACTAATTATCAAGTCAGAGTTGCCGTGTTTAATATATGAGTGATGCTGGGCCCATTTCAATTAGTTCAGTATGATGGAGGGGGGGGGGTGATGTAATCAACACTCAATCCTGAATTTCCCATCAGAAATGAAAAAAAAAGGGGATCATTCTATCAAATCTTATTATATCTCATCAGAAACGAATGTTGAAATTGTATATATATATATATATATATATATATATATATATATATTAAAAAAAAGAGATGATTGTACAAAATGGTTTGAAAAGGGGAATTTTCCTCACATTCATTCGTCCACTTTTCTGTTTTTTTCGATTAATCTTTTAGTCGTGAAACAAAAATGGCAAAAAAAAAAAAAAAAAAAACACCTCACTGTTCAAATATGTTAGTTTCCATCATGGCTGTTTCCTGTAGATGCCCAAACCTCAATCACCAACCGGCACCAGTACACCTTTCCTCCGCTCATCAGGCGTCCTCTCACTCGCCAAGAAGTGTTGAAAAGTCAAGTTAAATACGCCACGGCGCTCTCTTCTAGACACCTCCATACCTCCCAGGGTCGGTCATCCTTTTTCAACACTTCTCTCTCTTCGTCTTTACTGTCTTCTCCTCCAGGACACTCTTCACATAGTCCTCCTGCAGTTATCACCCCTACCCTATGTCACCTCCATCCACACCATGAAAAAACCGTTTGTACCCTCCTCCCATGCCTCTAGCCTTGCTGACTTTCCCACCTGGTCTCTTGGAAACACAATATATATCTACCTTCTTTCTTACTAAATCCGTCCGCACGATCATTTGCTCGCCGAAACCTACAACTAAAACACTTGTGAAGATAAAAAAAAAAAAGAAGGAGGTGCACGATGTGTGAGCGTCGATGCCGTACGATCAGTCATTAGTGCTCCACCTCAAGCTCTTCTCATAATGTTAAGAGATCCAACCTTCAGTCTGTTTGCTCTTTCTGTCCGATGGCGATTGTTTTACCCTTTACGTCCGCTCTCCCCCGCATGTTTTTCAGATCGTAGCGTGGCAGTCCTCACCGTCTACTGTCTCGCGGAGTAGGTCAGTATTGGAGTGGCTTCGGTGGTTGTTTTGTACGAGTGTGCGTTTGTTCTCCGTAGACGCCAGATGAGAGGCCCTCCATTATTCATGGGTGCTTTGAGATTTTCCCACAGAGACTGGCGATAGTTATCAGCTAAGTCACATTCAAGGAAAGACGCCGCCATATCTCCGTTTCATGTTTTCCTCTTTCTTGTTGTACCAAATCCATTGTCTGAAGACTCATCACTCCGGCGCCATCGTTCCACTTCAACCCCATTAAGTGTCAGACGGCGTACAACTGTGCGATAGCCGCCACCTCTTATAAATAAAGGTGTTGACAATCTTACTGGTGGCACCTTCCTTCACAGTCATCCCTGTTCTGTCTCTGGTCTTGTATTTAATCCCCCTGAAACACTCACCGGCGCTGTTGAAGCCACAGCCCAGGAAAAAACCTCTGACCTCCGGGGCTTCTCCCATCAGCGGCTTATGGTCAGCTGTAAACGATTCTGAGAACAGACAGACGGGAGAAAATGGTAACACGGCAACGAGTTTGCTGCATGTGTGTGTGTGTGTGTGTGTACCTGGTCCACAGACAGTAGATTTGATGCCAGTTTGCTCCAGAGCAGGAACTCTGTTAATTGCGCCCTCAATATTTTGCATGAAAACGTCCCAGTCAAGATCGAAAAGGCTGAATGCAAACTTATCAGACACCTGGAAAATAAAAATAATAAATACATGCGTCACTTAAACTCTATGAGGCATGGCAACTTCATTTCAGCAACGAGGCAATCGAAAATGTGCTTTACTCAAAGTGTCCCGTGTAAACCCACCTGGTGTCGACGGGGATTATGGGGATATTTATTTCAGAACCAGTGTCGGCTGGGCTCGACTTTGATGAGATCAAGACGACCAGTTTTTTAGTTAGTGGAAAAATCCCCGACCATATCGTCGGTTGAAGGTTGCATTGAAGACATTACCGCTATTTGCAGCAGACGCTTTGCCAACTCATTGAAACCCAGTGCATAGACTGAGATTTATCAAACGCTGCTGCGTACGCGACCTCTTTTTTTCTTTTTTTTATCATTAAGTGAACATCTTGTTCTGAAAGTGTCCTCCATGATGGCTGGAGTTGAGAACACAGATGCTTAACATTCAGAAGGGGGGGGGCTCTTATCACCACGGAGCAGACTGCCCTTCTTTTCTCCTTCTGATTTAGTTAGCATCAAACGTTTGACGATACCAATCATTACCTCCACCATAGAAGGAAGGAGCTTAGGTTTTCGCTCCTGTGCGTTTGTTTTGTCTATTTGTAACCAGGATGGAAGCTAAAACAAACGGACGGATTTGCGTGAGATTTAAGTCAGAGTTAGTTTTTGATATATCCTAGAGTTGATTCAATTCTGGTGGCATTTAGATAATAATAAAGCAATGTTGTTGTTTTTGTAGTCGTGTCCATTATTGTTCATGCCTATGGTACCTTGATTCCTTTGATGTTCCACATGGGGTTCAGAAGGCTCATGTGCCTTTGATGTTCCTTTGATGATTCTATACAGATCGATACTCAGAGAGTTTGTTGTTGTCTGGAGATTTAGAGGCTGGCAATAACTCAGACGTGAATTTTTCCTAAACCTTGGATACTGCTGTGCCTCGTTTTGTTTGACGTTTTAAACAGAAGGAAAAGAAAGTGACGAAACAACGTCTGTTTAAGATTAGGTACAGAGTTAGGTTTTCGCCCTTGGCGGAGTATTTGCGCTCTCTGAGCGCTTCTTCTAGTTCACGCTTTGTGCCTTTGATGTTCTATTGGGGAAAGCTGGAGGCTCATGTGCCTTTCTGCCTTTGATGTTCTATTGGGGAAAGCTGGAGGCCCATGCGCCTTTCTGCCTTTGTTCCTTTGATACCTTCGATGTACAGGAAATGACGCAACAATGTCTGTGTACTGGACAGGAACAGGAAGTGACCCAACACTTAGCATTAAGAGGAAACATCTTAATGAATCTATCCGGATCGATACCCAAGAGAGTTTGATGGATTTTTCGGTAGATTATCTGAGGCTGGCAAGAACCCAGATATTAATGGAGGAATCCTCAGGAATATTTCCTAAACCTTGGGTTGCCCAGGAAATGATCAAAGCTTCTTTAACGGTGAGTTAGGGACCCGGACTAATGTATTATTATTATGTACTACCCGTACCTACCTGCCACCTGTCCGTCAAAGCAGACACTTCAAACTCCGGTTCTTGTCCAAACTTTTAAATGACTCACTTCTGAACTTCTGTAACTACCTCCATGTCATTCACGACATGGGCCAAAGTATCTGGTAAAACCCATGCTGAGCAGTGTAGGCTGCCTCTCCTTGAAAATCTCCCCTCCTACACAAATCAGACTGAAAAAAAAAAAAATCCCAGCATGTTTTCTGCTCGGGGTTTTTTCATCCTTCAGGTAGAACGGTGAAATACAATCCACCGAAAAGCAGCCATCTGCTTGTACTTAGAGACGGACTGCTTCTGAGTCACTGCGGACATTCGACATTGACTAAAAGCACCAACGGACCACCAGGAATGAGTAAGTATGTTTGATATAAGTGATTATTTCACTGAGAAATCTACAGTTATACCAAGGCACTGGAGGATTTCCTCTCCTCTCTCACTCTCAGTTTAAATGAAGTCAAATGTCAGAGGGATGTAAGATGTGAACAAAGACTTTCTACGCCGTAACCGAGCAGTGATCCGGCGCCGCACTTCTCTCAATCTCTTACAAGCCATCGATCCTTCTCATCTCCACTCAGCAGGCATAGTGCTCTCTCCGTATCCCCGCTAATTTTCCTTTCTGTATCGCCATTCTTCCGCCAGCCAGCCTCGAGACATCAAAGCGCCACTCAACGCCGAAGAACAAGAGACACTGTTTCGGCACAAAGAAAGCCTCTGAAATGTAAAAACCACTGAGGATTCTGTAGAAAGTCGAGGAGCCAGACAGAGAGAACGTCGTGAAGTCAGTCCGACAGCCATGGAAACTGTGTGATGACTTTAACGAAAACTCAGACTGAATCCTAGTCTAAACATGAAAGAATGTGCATTTTGAACTTCTTAATTACATCAGTGTATTAATCCTTCTACTAAAATATAACTACAGAAAACACTCAAAAGGCCAGACTTCCGCAACCTCTGACCCCAGTTTTAAACAGTCCTTTCCTGTTCCCATCCAGTATAAAACATCAAAGCAACAAGTCACAACAGTACCCTAGATTTAGGATATATGAATACCGATTTCCTCATTGATGTCTGCATTATTTCCAGCCTCTAAATCTACCGACAACTCCAACTAACTCTCTGAGCATCGAAAACAAGTCTTCATGGCGCGTGTTGTGTCATTTCCTGTTCCACCCTTCAACCAGAAGAGTTTTTACCTAAACAGAATGCCGTGTCCGTTGCTTGGACACATCGTAGGTCCAGTGAAGATTGCACCAAAAAACAATAATCTCAGCACCGCTACTTTGTTTGATTGCTAGCTTTATAATCACACTGCTGAGTATGAAGAGTGTATGAAAACTAACAGAAGCATTTACAAACGTCAAACCAAAAGCTGTGGATTCAAGAAGATGGATGCCATTATTTGAACACATCGGATATGCCCCCAGTTTTTAAACCCATCACGGCGTTTAACGGATTGTGCCAAATGAGTACGAAACGTGTTGTGAGAAAGAAGGTGGTGAACCAAAATCTGTTCAGTACAGAAATATCCCAGCTTTTAATAGTTCTGGATATTTATAACACACATTTTTGTCAGGGACATTTGCGGAGAGTTTCAAAACCAAATAATTGTTCGTTAATGGTGATCGAGGGGAGAATTTGAAAAAAAAATCGGGATTATTTTTTTGTGGCGACTCCTATAGATTGTGTTAGAGACTACAGGTATCGAGCAAATAACGAATCAAACAGGAATGTAGGAGGATGGAAAAAACGTGAGTGTGAAACATCAAAGAAATTAAAAATAATAGAAAGGATTGCCACCCAACTTTCAAAGCAAATAAACAAGAACCTGTCGAAAAGCCTATCTTTGAAAGGCAGTACAAAGGGATGGAGCTCACGACCACCTGTCAACTCAAAGGCTTCTGCAAAGATCAATCATCATCAAAGTCATCAACCCCTTGAAACAGCTAGTATTTTTTTTTTTTAAACCAAAGCGTTGTTTCAATAATTAGTCTGCAGTTATGTCACTCATTTCTGTAAATGCTTTGGATTTTATACTACAATAAAAGCAATTTCACCCAAAATAAATCAGGATAAAATTATGTTTGTGTGTGGTGCAGGGGAGTAGCTTAAAATCCCAGGTTTATCTCCCTATCAATATACCAACTAGCAGTGACTCGACAAATCTGCACTTTGTTACTTTTGGTTTACAAATTAAAAGATGTCCTTCTTTGAAAAATGTTATTTCATTACAAAAAAAAAGTTTAAAAAAAAGTGATTCAATCTGAATTCCAAAAGGGTAAAAACACACATGAGAAGATCAAAGAACTAGATTGACTGAACTCAAGACATTAAGTCAAATCAATCTCTGAAACACAACAGCGTTTTTCGTAAAAGAAAGTTCCCCCTAGTGAGTAAAACATAAACTATTAGATTGGAATATAATTGATATACACGAGATGGATCTCCACAAGTTCAATCATTTGTTCCAGATTTGAACTTAATGGAATCAACGGTTGAGAAACGATGGACCGAAAACCTTTTGAAGGCAAAGCTCCCCCTAGTGTCAGAAATATAAAACTGAACCTTTCCCAACCTCAGTCCAGTTGTTTCTCGCACGAAGGTCGATGTAGGAATAACATTTGGAGATAAGAATTCCTCTTAGTGTCAGAAATATTCAACCAAACTTTCCCAAAAAATACTCCAGTCCAGTCAACTAAAGTACCGACTGAGGATGTGAAGGTTCATGTTTCGGACCGCACTCCAGCTTACCTCGTCCCAGAAGATGGGGTTGTGTTCGTAACCGCCGACCGACAGGGCGTCGCCTTGGAGGCGCAGGTACACTGATGCATCATGGTCCCTGACATTTGGCATGTTCTGCACAGAGTCAAGTTTTAACATGGATTAGTGTTAAAATCAGAATTATAACCAAAGAGTGAACGATGAGGTGGTTAATTATGTATCTGTTGATGATTTCACAATAAAAGCATCAGACATAGAAGCTCATGCACAAAAAGAATTACCTGAGGCTCTAAAAAAAATAATTGGATTGTAAATATTCATCCATAAAGACAAGACAACTGGGAAAAACATTTATTATTATGGACTAATAGTGTAAACAATTAAAAACATAAGAGGTGCACTGATTGCAATTTTCTTAGGCGATTATAAAGTCTGATCGGCTGATTCCGATTCCGTAAACTTTAAAGATCATATAATAAGTAATGTATTTTGAGTGCTCTTATTATTATGTCATATAATGACATAATAATAGACTGATTATCTATTATTACTGAGCTTACTCCTTCCCCGGACTAAGCTCAGCACCACGGGTGATCGGGCCTTCTGTTCGGCTGCCCCTCGTCTGTGGAATGCCCTCCCTGACCATCTGAGGGCTCCACAGACGAATGAGACTTTTAGAAAAGGACTTAAAACTTTCCCTTTTAGCAGAACCAATAACTTTTAATTAACATTGCTGCTTTTTGGTCAGGTTTTTATATAATTATTATTGTATTTTTTTTCCGATGCTTTTATCTGCTTTTATGTTGTAGCACTTTGAGATTTGATCCAAATGTAAAGTGCATTATAAATTAAATGTATTATTATTATTATTATTATTATTATATGTTGACTTTGCTCAGGGACATCAGGGCTTGTGGCTGGCTCTGAGCTCCCGCTAGCTTTAGCCTCTCTGCTAACGTTAGCTTCTCAACGTTATATTCCTCGTGTTTTTCAAGGCCATATTTTTCCATTTTGAAATCATCAGGGCTTTTGTTGCTTTTATATCAATCGAGGAGATATAACTACCTGGGGAGTGGAATTTGGGAAAAATGCTTAAACGATAAGGAAAATACGTCACTGTAAAACTAGAACCTTCATGTTCCAAGCAGACGGATGTCTGCAAAAACCCAAATCTGTGTAAGTGTGGAGAAACCATAGCTTCTCTCAGACGTCGGTTCAAACGATCAGACAGAAGCTCAAAAGAGCAAATATGTGAGAGAAATCACAATATGCATAACTTTAGGTTCCCTATAAAAAAATAAGCGAGTGTGAAATCTCACAAAAACGCTGTTTTTTAGCATAACGCTAACCTTGACGGCCCCCACTGATGGCGTTATATAAAACCTCATTGTCCTCAATTTTGCTTGAAATGTGACACCCTGCACTACTTTACACGCCGTCATCTTAAGATGTAACGGATTAGCTTATGCAATATGGGACATAAAAGTCTTAACTTTACCGTACAAGGTAGCGCGACCTCATGTAACCCTTTAATGTCCTCACCAAGAAAAGAAAAAAAGCTATTAATTTAGAGTGTCAATATCTTAGTACAGCATGTTTTTAGAAAACTATTTGACTCTTATTAGACTTTTATTTTTGGTTGTATCTAGTTACATAATTCTCCTTAGTCAGTCCTCACAGGTTTTAAATATGCGAGGGGAAAAAAGTCTACTTAAGGAAAATTACTTTCTCAATTGCCTCAACCTCGGTGGCCATTTTGCCCTGTGGTGCGCACCAGGGCTCGGTCCTCGGCCCCTTTACTCCACAGCATATACATGCTGCCACTGGGTCGTATTATTAACAGGTACAACCAAGAAATACAGACT
This sequence comes from Lophius piscatorius, assembly GCA_009660295.1. NCBI lineage: Eukaryota > Metazoa > Chordata > Actinopteri > Lophiiformes > Lophiidae > Lophius > Lophius piscatorius. The sequence goes on along the minus strand of VRLP01001626.1, from coordinate 25,722 downwards.
CAAACAAATACCTGAGCAGGACATTAAAGTGTTTAACTGACCTTAGCTTTACATAATTTCTCTTGAGTCATGGTAAACAGTCTTTTAAGTTTAAGTCGTTCAGTGATTAACAGCTCTTTATTAATGTTTGCGTCATTTGTTTTTATTCTGTCTCAAGTGGGTTTTTTTAATGCAAAAGTCTCTCTGGGTACAAATTCAAAATATCAGAAAACAAGATGACGATCGAAAAAAATCTTTCCCACTATCTCCTGTGCTGAGTAGAGAACAAAGTCCATTCCCTGAGTCCCTGGTACTGGACTTTAAGACTATCTTCACCTCTGGAAACACACACCAGGTTCTTTCAGAAATCAAAAACACATCTAATCCCACACACTCATGTGTGGCAGCATGTTTGGACCAGAGAGGCTGATGGGAAAAGATTTCTGTTGAGTCATGAAGTCATAAAAAATTTAAAAAAGGATGAAGGCAGAATTATTTTTTTTTTGTCAATGAGTGATAGGAAGTGAGTGGGCGTGATGTTTACGTTCGCCGACTCTGGAGTTTTTCTTCATTTTTCATGGTTTCATTTTGTTTTTTCATTATAATTTTATATTATTATTCTAATTAGTAGGAATGGAGTTTAAGGGTTAGGAGTTAGGGGGTTCGGACTTGGTCCTCAGCATGGGAGGAAGGTCAACTTAATGGACCTCTTGCAGATTTAGCTGAGTAAACCTTCTTCCTGAGGATGGACATGAGATCAAACACATAAATGTTTAGCCACTAAAGTTAAGAAACATGACGGCAGAGTTATAGCGGAATATTAAGGCAAGCAGAAAAGCAAAAATCTCCTCCTCTTTCTCTCCTACACAAACAAACACACATCTCATGTACAGTAAACTCCTATTAACAGCCTAAACCTGTGGATGTGAAGATCTACAGAGTCACAGTGCCCCCTGTTGGTCAAACACACTCATTACACACAGATGAGCCACGTTCTGCCCTGGTGGGGAATTTAATGAGCTGTAATTTACATTTATTTAATCGTTTCATGAGGATGGCATTATAAACGACGCCTCATATAAGGTTATTCGGTGACTACCCACAATGCATCAGGGTAATAATGGTTTTATAACCTCATTTGTTTTCATTAGATACAAGTATGCCCGGTACATTATATAATGCATATGCCTCATTTATCTCATCATATTGTATTCATTATTTCTATTTTAAGTAATAGAGAGTCCACTTTCTGAGTCGTTTCATTTTATTCTATTTATTTATTCTTCATTTGTTTCAAATTCTAATTTCAGCGTCCGAATATTCTTCACTATTTAAAGGCAATTGTTCTTTGCAGTTAATATTCTCTTTTTTAATAAGTGTTATGATAAAAAAATATACCTGAAAAAGGCAGCAGAGACCATATAGTGATATTTTTAATAGTTAACTTTAGTTTTTAGTTTTTTGAATAAATATATAAAACATATTAAAAACTTTTTAATGTCATCATTAAGGGAAAAAAATCACTTTTTTGCGTATTTCATATCTTTGGGGGCATTTTTTAAATTTAATGACTTAGACACTCCAAATTTACCGTAGAAAAGATAAATCCTTTGATAAAGGGAATTTTGTATTTCATGGAAAATAGTCGACTTTGACTCGATTGGCTCGTTTTTCAAAAACTATTTGACTCTTACTAGATTGTTTTCTTCTTTGTGAGTGACATAATAATGTTTAAAATCATGAATACTTATCAAAATAGGACCATCTGTACGGTGTGCCCTTTGACCTGTGGTGCACCCCAAGGCTCCATCCTTTGCCCCTTGCTCTTTCGCATAAACGCGATGCCACTGGGTCGTATTATAAACAGGTTCAGGCCCATTTTTCAGTCAGAAATAAAAAACTGAAACTGAGCTCAAAGCTAACAGTTTAGCCGGACATCAAAGGATAGAAGAAGCCCACTCCTATATAAAAACACGCAGGTGAGCTGAGCTGCTCATAAAACGACACTCCTACCGGGTTCCTACCTGTATGCCTTCGATTCTCTCCGTCACCACGTAGGCGTGATGCATGGCGACAAGAGGCATCTTGACTCCAACCATTTCTCCCAGCTTACTGGCCCAAACACCTGCATGGTGGAGAGTGTCAGAAATTCTGTTTTTCTCCTGTGGTTCTGTTTTTTTTTTTGTTTTTTTTTTTTAAAGGTGCATCTCACCTGCACAGTTCACCACGCAGGGAGTGTCTATGGTTCCATGAGGCGTCTCCACCGCCTTCACCCTCTTAATGCCAAAGTCATCGGTTCTCACCTGGATACCGGTCACGGGGCAGTTCTCGATTACCTGGTTTATAGAGGAGCAGGAGAGAGTGGAGTGATGAACATGCAGCATGGTAGAAAACATCTATTCTCTGCTCCATTCCCTCATTTTTTTTTTTACGTGGCCCTGAGACTTAAAAAAAGGCTTTTTTGCTTCTTTTTTAAGAGAAAAAAAACCACAAGATTCTTTTGAGATACTTTTGTTTTATTCGATAATAATTGGATTGGCATGACCATCTTTAAGTTTTTGGCTTTTGGACATTATTGTTTTGATGGAGCTCAAACTCAAGGGGACGGGGTCAAGCATGCGAAAAGTGGGCCATACGTATGATCGGGTCACCACAGCCTGTATTTATTATCAGCTGGTTTTCTTTCTCTTTTTTTTTTTGTTAGATTTTATTGACCTTTTTTTACGATTTTAATTTACCTTTAATAGGTTTTTATTTACCTTTTGTAGGATTTTATTTACATTCCGTAGGATTTTATTTACCTTTATTACGATTATATTTACCTTTGAATAACCTGAGCACTTTTATTTTATTGTTTGTAGGATTTTATTTGCCTTTTATAATATTTTACTTACTTACCTTTTGTAGGATTTTATTTACCTTTCGTAGGCTTTAATTTGCATTATGTAGGATTTTATTTACCTTTAATAGGATTTTATTTACCTTTAAATAACCTGAGCACTTTTATTTTATTGTTTGTAGGATTTTATTTGCCTTGTATTACATTTTATTTACCTATTGTAGGATTTATTTTACCTTTCAAAGGCTTTTATTTGCATTCTGTAGGCTTTTATTTACCTTTTGTAGGATTTTTTTATTTACCGTTGTAGGATCTTATACCATTATAAACCTGAGCCCTTTAAAAACCCACCGGATTGAGAACTAATAGTTTAAACCTTGAGTCCGGAGCGAGGATGGAGGTGTGGATCACAACAGTCCATCAGAATAAACCCACTCACTAAATTCTATTTCACTCTTAATAGGACCATAACTTAAAAAAATAAAGATAGTCATAGACACTGAGGCCATTACTCCTAATTCTACCTCATTCTATGAACACTGTAACGGTTTTCTGAGATAATAAATGAAGTGAAGAGAATTCTTCGTGAAACCTTTCTCCCGTCTGAGCGCCAGAAATAAAGAATGCATTAGCTTCGCTGTTGATCGGAAACATTTGTCCATTTGAGGTCAAAGATCTGCGAACTGCGCCTCTGTAAATGTAAGTGGAAGATATTTTTCATTTTTAAAAAGGATATCTATTATTCTCCTTCCTGTTTCAGACAAAAAGAAAAGAAGGGGAAAAAAAGGGGGGAAGCTGGCCGGTTCTACTTTTTAATTAACATGACATCTTCAGATCTTCAGTGGCTGAGCAGTGAGTTCTTTCTTAGTCGTTTCCTGCTGCAGTGTCGGTAGATCAAGTATTTTCTCAGTGGTAATTATTGATTCATTAAATCCAAACATGAATAAAACAACCTGTTTTTTTTTTTTAAAATGACAATTACAGAAATTCTGCTATTGAAAGAGATATTTTTTTATCCTGGAGCGTGACCCGGTGTTTTCCTCAAGTGAATGTTTGCTCAAATTACACACATATCTACATGTGAGAGCAATCGAAGCTTAACACAAAAGTACAAAGTACAAAACCAAGAGCGGCTGCAGCTGCTTTAGAAACATGTGTGAGTACGGTAGTCAATGTAGGAACTGTGATGTCATTGTTTAAGGAACATTATTGGTAATTTCTTCTTTTTTAAGGGGCAGTATCTTTGGATCTGCTAACCAGAAGTTTTTTTTAGTCACACTTACCAAGGCGATCAGAAAGTGACAAACAGGACGAGGTCAAAAAGTTAGAGTAGACTCTGATGTTAGAGTGTAATAGATATGTTATAAGTATGTGATGAGTTTAAATAAATGTTAGATTTAATCCTCCCAATTCAAGATTTCCTTTGTTTTAAACAGCAGTTAATATTTAGTTGTACACGCTAGTTATTACATAGTTATTACATGGTTATTACACAGTTATTACATAGTTATTACACACGATTATCAGATATGGGTTTTTTTGTTTTTTTATTTACACAGAGCAGCACTGTGAGACAAACAAAGTTGCAACTCGCTCAAACTTTGAGCATAACCCTGCAATTTCCCCGTTGTGGCACTAATAAAGGTTTGTCTTATCTTATCTTATCTTAAGCTTCATTGACTTAACTTTTGCCCAAAAGCAACTCGTTACATTTCCAAGAAGCGAGGAAAATATTTCATTGAAGTGAATAAGTTACACTTTATTCACTTCAATTTTTTTTTGTGTCTTAAAATGTCATTTATAGTGTTTGAATTATTGCTATAAGGCACAAAGTATGCAAAACTCAACAGAAGCCTGGATCGTGCAGTTTTACTGCAGATAGTGCCAATATTATTTAAAAAAAACACATCAACTCTCAAAAAAATACAAAAACTAATTAAAAAAATTAGGAGACCAAAGTTCTAAATATGTAAAAACTGTATAAACTGTAATTATATGCCTCTGTCAATAGAAAAAAACAAAAACAAACACTGAATGTGCTGCTGGTCCAAATGAGGATAATATTAGTCAGCAGGGCGGCTCACATTACCGTAGCTCCTCTAGCGGAGGCGGCTCGGGTCAGGGTGGTGCAGGTGCCTGCTGGATCCATGGTGCCATCGTTGGGTACGTACAGGGTTCCATACAGGTCGTCCACGTTCATCAGCGGATACAGGTCCTTGGTCTCAGCGGGTGACAAGACGTGAGACTCGATACCGTAAACCTTGCCCAGCTAGATAAATAGATCAAAGGGGAGAATCTGTTATTGGGTTTTATAAACAGCCAATGACATCAATATTTGATTTTTATGACATTTTGCACAATTTTGCGTGAAAGCTTCCACATATACGCATCTGATAATCTTCGCCTTTAGGAAGAGTTACGAGTCATTGCTAAGCTTTTCAACGGGAATTTCTAGCTCAACGGGTTTAATGTTTGAGTGGTATGTGAGCGGTACATTCTTCCGTTTACATAAGAACTGTGGGGGGGAACTTGTTCAGCCGCCAAGACGCTTCGTCTACAAGAGATCCAGCTGAGACATGCTGAACTTACAACTGTGTGTGAGATCAGATCAGATCAGATCAGATCAAATCAGATCAGATAGGACAGAATAGGATCAGGGTAAGTAGCATAGAACGGGATAGAAAATACAATAGAATAGAACAGGATAGAATAGAACAGGATTGGACCGAATGGGATTCCGTAGGATAGAATAGAGTAGAGTAGGATTAGATAGGATAGAATAGAATAGGATAGAATGGAATAGAAAATATTATAGAATACAATAGAATAGAATAGGATTAGATAGGATAGAATAGAGTAAAGTAGGATGGAATGGAATCGTACACAATAGAATAGAATAGGATAGAATAGAGTGGAGTAGGATATAATGGAATAGAATACAATAGAATAGGATAGAGTAGAATTCAATGGAATCGGATACAATAGAGTGGATTATGATAGATTGGAATCGTATAGAATAGAATAGAATAGGACACAATAGAATAGGATATGATCAGAGAGGATAGAGTAGAATAGAGCAGAGTAGGATTAGATAGGATAGAATAGAATAAGATAGAATGGAAAAGAATACAATAGAATAGGATAGAATGGAATCGTATACAATAGGATACAGTAGGATACAATAAAATATAATACAATAGGATAGAATAGAGTAGAGTAGGATAGAATGCAATAGAATGCAATAGAATACGATAGGATAGAATATTATAGAGAAGAGTAGGATAGAATGGATTAGAATACAATGGAATACGTTAGGATAGGATGGCGATGGGTAAACGCAGAGAACCAAATTCGCCAAGTTGAACTACTTGTATGATTGTTTTTGACAAATAAAGGCTTTTTCTTCTTCTTCTTCTTTTTCTTCTTTTCTTTTTTTGCAATGCAAATTGTACAACGGTATTTACATGGGTGGTGCCGTACGTTTAACACTCACGAACAAATGCTTGTATACACAGTCAGAACAAATAATAATTAAAAACAGGAGATCAGTGGCAGTGAAGTATAATGCCTTGAGTTGAGTTTTTTCTCCGCCCAAATAGAAAGTAATACGTTTTACACGAAGGCCTCTTTTCACAGCAACAAACAACTTTGTTTAGTTACATTGAAAACGACGCCGTCGGCATAATGACGCTAATTTTTGAGTTTCTGCTTTTGCACCACTTTTCCGTGACTCAACGCCATACCAAGTTTTATATATATATAAATATATATATATAAGATTTATATATGTTATATAAATATAACATAATATATTATAAGAGGATAGATCTCCTGAAGAAGATTCATCTGAACCAAATTTGGACTAAATCGGACCAACGGTTAGGAAGTTACGCCGGAAACAAAACTGTGTTTTTGGTAAAAAAGCTCCCCCTAGTGAGTAAAATATGAAGTATTAGAGTAATACACGACAGAAACTAGATTGATGTTCTCCAGTGGATTCATCCGCACCAACTTTGGACTCAATCGGACCGACGCTGGAAAAATGATGTCCGAAAACTTTTTTTTTTTGAGATTAAAGCTCCCCCTAGTGTCGAAAATATATAACCGACCTTTCCCAAAATAAATCCAGTTCTTCCTTGCAACAAGGTATATGTGGGAATAAAATTTGAAAGGGATCCATTTAATCATTTTTGAGTTTTTGCGGTAAAACATCAAGGGTCTGCAGCGGCGGACGCGGCGGCGGATGCGGCGGTGGATGCGGCGGCGGACGCGGCCCATGACAATTCCATAATATCCCTGTCAGCGACTAATATTTTGTTGTAAGATAGTGGCCACCTTATATATGTAATCATTTTCACCAACCAGAGGCTATGCTACATGTGGCTAACAACTAGCCAGCCACTAGAAAGAATGTTACGTCAAGTAAAAAATCCTGCTAGCTTCCGGCTGTCGCTAGCTTTCTCACTGCGGAGGATATTAAGTGATGTCGGATAAACACATTAGCTAGCCTCAGCTGGCGCATCCTTTACGTGTAAGCTAGCCATCGGGTCGCTAGCAGGAGAAAATAAAAAGTTCCGTCCTTCATCCACGCTTGCGCTAACGAGGATTGTGTCACGTATGAAGACGTTTAATTCCTACCGACATGAGGCGCTTGTACTCGTCCAGCCTCTGTTTATTGGAGGCGATGAAGAGTCCACCATTTTGGATCCAGCCAGTGTGGAGACCCGTCTCCTCCTCCAGGTCTTTACTGATGATGTTCCTGGTGTGGGCCAATAGCTCCACCTCTATATCGCTGGGACGGAGCTGCCACAGCATGCCTACGTGAACGGACACAAACGATGGGCGCAAATACATACTTTTAATAAACATGTTACGTAAAAGGACCTCATCGGGATTTGAAGAAATCGTAGAAAAGGGGGCGGGACTCTTTCCTCCCCCCCCCCTTCTTTATATTTGCATGCACTTGTATTTTCTATTTCTTAATATTCTGTTTCTTAATTTCTAGATCTAGATCAGCAGAATGTCTTGCCTGGGTCTGCAGATGCTGCCATCTACCCTGGGGGTCTAATGGGGGAAAACTGGTGAGCCATGACGGGGTCATGGGCGGGAAACGCACAGAAAGATCAGATCTCAAAGAAAAGCTACTGCAGCACAAATTGCCGAATACGCGAATGCGGGTTCTGACAGAAAAGTGTCGGAACACGGAGGTCGGGTGGCAAAAGGGGTCCTACACAATAATAGACAGGTGGTTTTAATAATATGGCTGATTTCCGGAGCTGGAAAATGAATCCGTCCGAATCGAGAATTCTTTATTCTTTGTATCGCAGTAAAAGAATTTTGGATTTCTAGCAGGATATTTGTGATTGATGTAAATTAGGATTGCACAACAGGTTTTTTATATATTCCTAGTATTGAATAAAAACACATTAATTCATAATTTGAAGGTTTAACGTTCAATGAATGTGTTTTTTTTTATACGTTTAACGGTTTTACCTGCAGTGTGCCACGTGGTGCCGGCAGTCAGTCGGTCTCTCTCCAGCAGAACCACGTTGGTCATTCCCATTTTAGCCAGGTGGTAGACGGTCTGACAGCCCAGACTGCCTCCTCCGATCACCACAGCGTCAACTGACCTGAGACAGACGGCAGGTAACTACAGGTGTGACAAGGACAATTCATTATCTACATTTTTTTTTCACATTATATCATATATTATTATGAATTGTCTATATATAGATAGTATATATATATATATATATATATATATATTCATGGAATTGATTAAATTCATGGAAAATAGTTCGTTTTGAATAGATTAACTCCACCTTTTTGGTAAAACGTGTTTTTTTTAAGAAAACTATTTGACCCTAATTAGAGACTTTTTTTGTATCAAGTTAGATAATTTTGTTTTAATAAGTCCTCACATGCTTTAATATGCCAAAATAAAAAAAGACCCTACATATAATAGGACGAATAGGACTTGATTAATGCCTCCTTCTTGTGGCCCCTTTGACCTGTGGTGTTCCCCAGGGCTCCATAAATAGTCCAACTTCTTAAAAAAGTAGGTCAAGCGTCAAACCCATCGGATTCCGCGCCTCTCCGGATTCTAGGACCCCGATCTCCAAATGCAAAATGGACTTTCATCTGAAAAAGATGAAAGCATTTATATGCTTCCATACATCCATCCATTCTCCTCCGCTTATACCGGGTCGGGTCGCAAAAAAAAAGGAGGGATTTCCAGGAATCCCCTCTCCCCAGCAACGCTCTCCAGCTCATCCTGGGGGATCCCGAGGCTTTCCCAGGCCCGATGAGAAACTGTCAAGTCAGCAGTCTTCTCGGTGATTGCGGTTGCGTTGACCGAACTGGACCCAGAGCTAAACGCTATTTATGAGGTTTGAATAGCGATCAACTCAGACGCCAGGTGAAATATTCTAAAAGTTTGAGTTGTTTGTCGTCGTTTTTTTCTAGCTGTAAAGCATAATTAGCCTGAAATATTTTAATTACAAACACAGGAATACCAGAATAAACTTCAACTTTCTACTTTTTCGATAAGCACCTGTATCTTCTGCCACTGGGTCGGTATCATAGAACCGGTGGAGTCACATTTTAAAAACATGGAATTGTGCTCAACCAAACAGCTGAGCGGAACATTTATGGATCAATAGAAGCCAACGCCAGATGGTAAACCAGACCCGTCCTGACCTCGGTAAAGGTTTAGTGGGTCCGGAGGAGGGTCCATCCTCCTGCTTGAGCGTCTTCTCGTAGGGGACGCTCTTTTCCGTGGTGGGCTCCGTGCTGTAAGAGCGAGCAGATGCCTGGCTCAAGGGCGGCGGAGGAGATCGCACCACCGACAGCAGCCGCTGAACTTTACTCCGTAGGAATGCCATTCCCCTGTGGAAAGTCATATAACACAAGAAAAAAAGAGAAAGGGATGAAGCAGTGATTTAATGTACTGCGTGACGTCATGCCATCTGTCATGACGTCACGCAGCTTGACACCAAATTCTTTATTTCACTGAGACGTTATAACACGTCATTCCTTTTTCACACACCGATCGACAACGAAAACGATCACCGGGTGTTTTCTCGGTGTTCCTCGATTACAGGGGACCGAAACAGTTATGGCTTTAATCACACAGAAGCGCGAAAACGACACAGGTTCTTTAAACAGTCGGAAAGTTGACACGTTAAGGCTGCCTGTGCAACCGCAGCACACCGGGAACGGATCATAGCACGTTGCATTGCGTTTTGATTTTTCTGGTTTCCACTTACACTCCGATCTCGCGGGTTTCAACACCGTCCAAGAATCTACGCAGACGCGCGAGCCGCACTCGAAGCACCTGGATCTGGCGAGTAGCTGAAATGGCGTGAGAGAGAGAGAAGGGGGAGAAGTGCCTCGAGGCGACAGCTGTAGCTGCAGCGTCGACAGGGAAGATAATTTCCAACTATCTACCGTTTCGTAACTGCTCGGAGATCCGCGGTCGTTCTCGGTTGCTGCAACCCAACGGCGGGCCGGCCACCGGGAGTAGCGGAGCTTTTCCGAGGGAAACCGCCCAGCAATTAGGTCGTTGAACCAGATTTTATTAAAAACAATGACAAGAAAGTACAGTTGAAAATGGAATGGTGAGTGTTTTGACCGACATTTGGGTTAGTGTGTGAGTACTGGCTAATAAAGGAGTGAGCGTAATGCGTCAATCCGATTGGCTAGATTCGAACGCACTAACCCGCACAGGCCAATCAGCGTTGGCCTCTTTAAATTTCATGGATTAGACAATAACGGTGCCAAAATTAAAAAATAAAATTGATCTGATTCCTGTCACTCTCTCTATATTTCATAAGCAAACACTTTTGGCCTTGTATCTTATTTAAATAGCATACATGTTCTCCTAAATAAACATTCCATGTGGAACAAAATGGTGTTACAAAATTAGTTTAAGATTAAATTAGGTTAAGAATTTATCTGACATTATTAGAACACTGTGAGTTTGTAAAACAATTAGCATTTGTTTTTGATCCCGTAGATTTTTTTTCTACAAGCTTCCTGTAAAAACAAAAAAAAAACATCTTCACCTTATTCCATCCTGAGTATGTAATGACAACTTGGAGCAAGTTTGGTCAGGACATATGTTGTTTTTTTTTTGTTTTTTTTTTACTTTATTATGTTACTTTTTTTTATCCTACATTTAGTTTGACTTGTGAACGCACCCTGAAGCTACCGCAAAACATCTGTACTTTTATATTGGAGTACATCCGTGATGCTCTGTGCTTTTGTATTTTACTGCTTTATTATATTCATGTTCGAAACTTTAAGAAAATTTAAAAGAAAGAATCTGTAAATTAATGGTAAAAAATACCGGCGGCTGCGGTTGGCAGAATTTTACCGTAAAAAATTTTTTATTCACCGTATACAAGACATTACGGTAAATTTCCATTTAAAAAACAGATGTAAGAACCAACTGTTTACATTTACATGCTTAATCACATATATAATTACAGTAAATTGAAACTTCTTTTTTTTTTTTTTTTTACTGAAAATGTAAAAATTTGTTAGTAAAGCATACTGTAAAAAAAAAAAAACACACTTATATAAAATCTTTCCAAACATCACCCTTTAACCGTTAGTCTGATTTAAGATAAGATAAGATAAGATAAACCTTTATTAGTCCCACAACAGGGAAATTGCAGCGTTACAAAAAGACGTTACTAAAGCTCTTTTTTTACGGACAGAACGCAGGTGGTTGTGGGTTTTTTTTGGAGGACACACTCTTTCTGCCCGGGACGAAAGCGTAGGCATATCGTTTAAACCATCTATCGATGTGAAATGTATGCAGAGCGCCGTCCATATCTGAGTAATGTTTATCTCACCCCATCACTCATTTACCAATATGTGGACAGTCCACTTTAGTCCACTTTAGTCCACTTTATATAACAGGCGTCATATAAAATCATTCAGGGATGTTTTGTATCGTAGGGGAATGCAGGAAACTGAATATTTACTCTTTTTTTTTTTAAGAAAAGAGCCATTTGGTCCAGATTGCATCCTTCAACACTTTTTTTCACGTTAATATTTGTTTGATAGTTCGAATGATACATTTTGTTTCTTTTGTCTAATTCCAGTCATATTACTGTGTTTCCTGTATTATATTTCATTTATTTCATGTTTTTGTTTGATTGGAGGCTTTTCTAAAAAATCCACCGGGCTTTTTCAGGTCATCCTGCCATATTTACAGATGCAATGTATTTACTTTGTATTTTAAATGGTGCAAAATAATTACATTAAGTTAAATTGATAGTGAGCACTGAGGAGAGTATTTGTATTGGGATTATGAGAATTAGATATGAATAATAAAATGAGGGCAGAGATTAATCATCTGATGATCGAAGATTTCAACCACGCGTGAGTTTAAAAAGATAAAAATAGGCAGATTTGAAAGTCATCAAATCATTTGAATTAAAAGTTTTTAAAGGGAATACAAAAGTTCCGTTATTACTATAAAAGTTCTCCTAATTATGAAACTAAATTGACCTTGAGATTTTTTTCGTAATTACAAGAAAAGAGCTCGTAATTACGAAACGAGGAGGATATGTTTGTTTGCTCGCAAATGCCCTGCAACGTTTATCGCGATAACGCAGTGACAAGATCCTTTTCTCGTAATTACGAGAAAAGGATCTCGTTGCATTCATCAAATTCAACTAATAACATAAAAGGACAGCAAATTTAAACGTTTTCTTTTCGGAAATCGACATAATTTTTTTGCCGTGTAAAGTTCAGATCAGTTCAAAGCTAACTCATAACAGTTTTATCCATTTTCATTACTGATTCCTAACTTTGTTTGTTCAATATTTACTGAATATGCCGCTGGAATCTCGATGGAACGGATCCTTACGTTCACGCACATGTTGTTGTACATAATTGTAAGCATGCGTTTGTATTTCTCATGTTTTATGAATCATCATCATATGATATCATCATATATATATATATATATATATATATATATATATATATATATATATACTGATTACTGATTGATGACTGATGAGTTCATATATTACATTATCATCGCTTTATATTATATTATATTATATTATATCATATTATATTATACAATATTATATTATATCATATTATATTATATCATATTATATTATACAATATTATATTATATTATATCATATTGTATTATATTATATTATATTATACAATATTATATTATATCATATTATATTATACAATATTATTTTTAGCCAGTAGCCCACCCGACCCCAACTCGGATAAAACGCCAGAAAATGGGTCGCTATCAGGTCTCTGCGCCACCCAAAGTTTTTTACAGCATGTCTTTCAATCATTTCCCCAGTAGAAACAGAAGTAGAAATAAGTCTGGCTTAAATAAACCCTGTCCCAAAACTTGATATTACATAAACCTCATCTATCCCCAGCTCCATACTGGGGCAGCCATTTGTCTGCCAGTTCAGCGTTTTAACGGCGTCCAGAGTCCCACCCAAAGTTAGATATTACAGATATTAGCTTATCTTTGCGACACAGTAAAGATAGAAGAAATAGACTTTTACGTAATGCAGGTTTATTTTTAAAACCACTGTATTTGAAAGAATCCGACACAAACAGAGTTAATAGATCTTGCAGTTCCTCACCTGTGAGTGGAGTTCAATGATCCAGAAGAGACTGACCTCTCTCTCCCGCTCTCTCTCTCTCTCTCTCTCTCTCTCATATACGTTCAACATATTTACTTTGGACTAAAGCCAAATCTACATCTCGGATTCTTTACCGATAGAATGGACATTAATGTGAGGAAGAACTGGATTGATTTTGGGAAAGCTTGGTTGTATATTTTTGACACTAGAGGGAATTTTACCTCCAAAAGGGGGGGGGGGGTCTATCATGTGTATATATCATATCTAACTTTAAAAGTTCATATTTTACTCACTAGGGGGAGCTTTTTCTTTAAAAAAAAACAACACAGTTTTTTAGACATAACTTCCTAACTGTTAGTCCAATTTAGTCCAAATTTATATTCTATGATAAACCACAAGGAAATCTATCTTATATATATATATATATATATATATATATATCATACTTTACTCTAATAGTTCATATTTTACTCACTAGGGGGAGCTTTTGTTATGAAAAACACAGTTTTTAGGATATTTCCTGACATTTAATTTGAGAACATTGATTTTTAGTAACAAAACAAAAGTAGAAACTCATTTTTTCTTTATTGAAAAGTAAAAAAACCTCTGTTGTTGTTGTTTTTTTAAAGATCTGAGTACAAACTCAGACACTTCAAATAAATAAAGACACCTGATGGAAAAGGTCACGACAAGAAATAGAAAATATGAACTCTAGACTTTCTTAACTGTGTATGAATCCTGGAAAACTTAATACAACTGCAGGTTTTTTTTTTGATCATTACACTTAAATGTCCTTACCAAGACGAAAAATAAATCAAAATAATTCCATATTTTATTTCTTTGAGGCATTTATTAACGTAATATTCCCGCATCCAAAATTTACCACAAAATGGCAAATCGTTTGGTCAAGCATGTTTTTCTTAAAACAGTTCAAAAGATCTGACTTATACAATTATTTCACGATGGAATTTTGTATTTCATAGGGGAGGGAAAAGAAAAATCAGTTTTAAGGAGATTAGTGCAACCTTTTGCTGAATTATAAATTTTCGGAATTTTATTTTGTTCGTTTTTGTTTTTTTAAAGTAACATAATAATAATTCCTCACATACTTTAATATACCAAAAAAACAAATAAAAAACAACAAATTGGATAACTTTCTCAAAAGTCATGGATAACGCCTCCTCCTCAGTGAACCCTATGACCTGTGGTGCCCCCCAGGGCTCCATCCTGGGCCCCTTTACTCTCTAGCATAAACATGCTGCCACTGGCTCCCATTATAAACAGAAAATAGTTACGGAAAATGTCTTCAACCAAACAGCTGAGCAGGACGTTAAAAGGTTGTTTTTAAAAAAAAAAAAAAAGTAGTAGCAGTTTGTCGAAACTAGAGGAATGATTGAAAGTGGGTGGAGCCTAGTTCAAACATGAAAATGCTAAACCTCAAAAGTTGCATTTCTTAAACATAAAATACGGAGATAGTACCGAGAATAGGTTCTGATAATTCAACCGCAGAACCAAATCATTGTCATCCGCTTTTTAAGATAGTTTAGAACATTTTTTTCTGACACTTTTTAAATTGAGTCTGAAAACTTTATGGATTTAGCGGGGAAAAATAAAAAATAAAAAATTCTGCATAGAAAGATAAAAAATCCAGAAGCTGATCATTAAAAAGATGGATCTTCAACCGGGAGTTTCTAAATAAATATTGTACAAAATCTGACTAGAACCCGCCTCTAGAGCTGATTGTAGAAAAAAAAGAAGAAAAAAAAAAGCATTGCAACATTTTAAATGTTCTTAACTTATTTGGATGCAAACACTCCTCTGTTAAAAATGCTTGGTGGATAATGATCTAGAAAACCAATGAGAAGGTCGCAGGTCGTGAGGTACATCGGCATTAACGCCGAAGGAAAGGTTACGGTCGGCCTAGATTTATGTATGTAGACCGGAGCCAACAGACGAATAATAATCCCTTGAAATGCTGATGCGCCAGATTCCTTTAAAATGAGTGTGTAATTACGGAATGATTGCCAGCGCACACAACGTCAGGAGCTTCCTATCAAACGCAAAGGCTCTCGACATCAGTCGTACAAAATGTACAGAAAAAAATCTCATTTTAAAATGTAAGAAAAAATAAAAACTAAGGTAAGGATTGTCAGATCAGATCAACGGAAGAGGGATAAGGCCCACGTATGGCTATGTGAGGTTTTCTGCAAGAATTCTGACTTTATTCACAGAATTCTGACTTTAATCTCAGAATTCTGAATTTATTGTCAGAATTTTGACTTTATTCTCAGAATTCTGACTTTAATCTCAGAATTCAGACCTAAAGTCAGAATTCTAACTTTATTCTCAGAATTTTGACTTTATTCTCAGAATTCTGACTTTAATCTCAGAAATCTGACCTTAAACTCAGAATTCTGACTTTATTCTCAGAATTCTGAGTTTGAAGTCAGAAATCTGACCTTAAACTCAGAATTCTGAGAATAAAGTCAGAATTCTGAGTTTAGTCACAGAATCCTGACTTTAATCCCAGAACTCTGACTTTAATCTCAGAATTCTGACTTTAATCTCAGAATTCTGACTTTAGTCACAGAATTCTGACTTTATTCTCAGAATTCAGACCTAAAGTCAGAATTCTAACTTCATTCTCAGAATTTTGACTTTATTCTCAGAATTCTGACTTTAATCTCAGAAATCTGACCTTAAACTCAGAATTCTGACTTTATTCTCAGAATTCTGAGTTTGAAGTCAGAAATCTGACCTTAAACTCAGAATTCTGAGATTGAAGTCAGAATTCTAAGAATAAAGTCAGAATTCTGAGTTTAGTCACAGAATCCTGACTTTAATCCCAGAACTCTGACTTTAATCTCAGAATTCTGAATTTATTGTCAGAATTCTGACTTTATTTCTCAGAATTCTGACCTTAAACTCTTAATTCTGACTTTAATCTTAGAATTCTGACTTCAATCTCAGAATTCTGACTTTAAACTCAGAATCCTGACTTTAATCTCAGAATTCTGACTTTATTCACAGAATTCTGACTTTATTCTCAGAATTCTGACTTCAATCTCAGAATTCTGACTTTAAAGTCGGGATCCTGACTTTAATCCCAGAACTCTGACTTTAGCCTCAGAATTCCGACTGTATTCTCAGTTTCGGCTTCATAATAAATTTGTATTCTTTCAGAACAATTCTGAAAATAAAGTCAGGATTCGGAGACTAAAGTCAGAATTCTGAGAATAAAGTGAGAATTCCCCAAAAACATTTTCACGTAACCCCGCGTGGCCCTAATCCTCTTCCGTACAGGTATAATCTGTTGTGCAAGTTCAAGCATTTCATTTTCTAAGACATCTGTACAAGTTTTTAGAGCACCGTCGATTTACATCACTTTACAAAACGCCTCAGTTAACGCTGTCCCTATTTCTGTCCACCCTAAAATAAAAAAAAACATCTAACCCCCTCTGGCTCACATGTTTTGACATAAAAGCATGTTCTTTCTCTTCGTCTTCGCTCAGTGCCGACCCCTCGGACCAGGTGACCAACAGATCCGCCTGCAGCGATGGCGCCGCTCTGCACTAAAGTTCATCCCTGTAGGCCGCTGACAGCATGTCCGGCTGCGACGCCGCCCCCTTCAGGGTCTTCTGGGAGCCCCTCCAGTCGGTGCGTACAGAGTCATCGTCCCACAGGGTTGAGGTTTCCGTGTCGCTCACCCACTGGGAGTCACCCGCGTAGTGGCACGGCTGCACCAGCAGGGGGCGTGTGCTGAAGGCCTGCAAGTTCCTGTTCTGGAAATGGGACTTGTAGTCCTCACTGAGGAGAGATGAGGAAAAAAGGAATGATTAAGATTTTCACTCATTTAGAACTTAACTGTGGAAATGGGTTTTTTTTTTCTTCTTTTTTTTCTTTTTTCTTTATTACAAAGAAAGAATCCGGTTTTAATTAAACCAAATGTAACTTTACAACTTTATTCTCATAAAAAAAACACGTTTTTTTCCTGTAAAATTAAGACTGTCTTGTGAGAATAACTTTTTAGTCGAAATATTTAGACTTTTTTTTCTCGTAACATTACAACTTTATTCTCATAAAATCCCGGAATGAAAAATTTAGATATTTTTTCATTAACTAACAACTTTTTTCTCATAAATGAAGAATTTTCTTCTTGTAAAATTAGGGCATTTTTCTCATTATATTACAAAAAAATGATTTTCTATCTATAAAATTACCAAATTTCTTCTCAGAAAATTCCGACTTTTTTCTCGTAATATTGAGAATTCTTTCACGTAACGTCACAACGTAATTCTCATGAAATAACCACATTTTTCTGGTAAAATTACAACATTTTTCTTATTAACTTTAAGCTCATACGAGTTTCGGTTTATTTGCTGATGGATGAGGAGAACGTTCCTGCAGTCAGGCGTAACATCAGGGACAACTGGTTTGGACATCTGGATGTCAAAGCTCCTCACCCGACCTCTGAGGCTGATTCCAGCGACTCCGTCACAGGAAGCTCATTTTGGCCGCTAAAGTCTATGATCTCATCCTCCCTTTCAGAAATCATGCTCTGTACCGGTAAACGGCTCACATTCCTGCCACATTTTTCCACCTCACAATCTGTTTTTCCATCACTTGTCAACAAAAGCCCCGAGATCCTTCGACTCCTTTGCCTGAGGCAGCGACTCAACCCTCAACCTGGAGGCGGCGACCCAACGTTTTCTGGCGAAGAACCATAAGCCTGCTCAGATTTGGAAGTTCTGACTCTCACACCAGCTGGTTTTCATTTTTTTGGAAGGATGACCCGTCCTCAGAGGACAAAAAGGAGAACATTTTTCAGTCTCTGCAGTGGAGTGTGTGTGTGTGTGTGTGGGGGGGGGGGGTTGACACCAGCTGGATGATTTTCATATAATAAAAAACTTCAGAGGCTCCACCTTCATCACTACAGATGAAGAATCTGATGTGACTTCCTGCTTTGTCACAGTGTGATATGGCAGCACAAGCGCCCTCTAGAGGGGATAGAGGAGATAGCGAGGCCTCTAGGGTAATGTCAACTTCTTCTGTCGCCACCATATTCATCCATTATCCGTAACTGCTTATCCTGTTCCAGTTGATTCTTTTTAATCAACTTAAAAAAAAATCTTACAGTATTATTTAATTATCATCAGAGATTTAATTCTGATATAATAGAACTTCCAAAAAAAATTACAGACTAATTTGTTAAAATAACATTAATAACACGTATGGCAGACATAAGGTTTGATTTTAATGTGTTAGCCTGTTAGCATGCTAACATAATTAGCATGAAACTCAAAGTAAAGCCGATGAAATCGTCTCTAGTTTTGAAAATATGGAATGGGTTGGAAAAAGGAAAATTCCATTCCTTTTGGAATAAGGAAAAGTTTTTCTTCTGTTCATGCTTTTACGTTTATGTCAAACCATTCATAAATAATAGCAATGATTTTAACAATAATAATAATCCCATCCTTAAGGTCATACCGTTAGCATGATTAAATACTTAAAAATGAAAAATACTAAAGTAACTAATGAATGTTCAGCACAGCTCTTCACTGTCAAGGAAAGTTATTACTTAAAATAGTAATAACATAGTAATAACTGATATGGAACAAACGTGGCAGTTATGCATTAATACCATTCATGGCAGCATTCTTTTACTTTTAGGAGAATTTTATCCTCGAGGAATGCAACATTTTAAGCTGATCAACTGATTTATGTAGAAAAAAGTCACATTTCACTTCATTCATTTCACCAGACAGACACTAGGTGGCGACCTTCTCCTCCGTCTCCCTAGAAATCGTCATATAAAATTCATTATAAAGTCATATTTAATTGGAACAAGCTGCCAGTATCCACAAGGCCATCACAGAATAAGGCCGGGCCCGGCGCTGTCGTACGTACTTGGGGTGTTTGTCGTACATGATGGGGAGGAACTCGTCCACAGGCAGCATCTTGGACAGCGGCTCGGCGTTGAGAAGTTTTTGGGCTCCCTGCAGGGAGATGGCGTAGGACAGCGTCCAGTAGGAGTAGCCCGCCACCACCAGGTTGTGAATGTTCTCCACATCCGCCTCGTTGCTGGGATTCACCTGTTTCCTGCCCAAGTAGCTGCAGAAACACAGAACATGAGTCGACGAAGAATAACGTGCAGGTTCCTTCAGAACTTTCAAAAAATCTCTCGACTATTTACAGGACCGAGAAAATCTTGAATTAGTAACGACAAGGACTCAGAGGCGGGAAATTAAACGTAAAGAACGTCATAAAAAAACTGTTTGGTAAATACTTTGTTTGTTTTTTTTTACTTCCAAATGTTTTTGTTTGTTTTACGTTTTTTTTCCAAACTTAATCAGAATTTTATTAAACTTAAACAAGTCTTAAGTGATCGTTAAGATTTTTTCTTTATTTACCACCTCATGTTTATTTTTTAAAAGACCAGAATCATTAATAATGTGGTATTTAAGTGGATAATAATGTATTCGTATATATTTTTTTAACTTTTTGACAAAAATTAGATCTCACTATTATAACTGTCGTGCCTGACAGCAGGAGTATATCCCCAAAAAGGCCCCAATCCCCTGCGTTGTAAAAGCGATTTCCCCTGATTGAAGTCATGTCTACAGTATTTTGAATTTAAAAAAAAGTAATCTTATATAAACTATTTGAGTAAAATATGATGAAGGCACGATGAAGACTCCTCGAGTTGATTTATATGCACCGAATTTGGACCAAATCGGACCGATGGTTAAAAAGTTATGTCCATAAAACGTTGTTTTTTGCAAAGAAAAACTCCCCCTAGTGGGTAAAATGTGAACTACTATGTTAAAATAATGATATATTCTAGATTAATGTCCAACATAAGCACCAAATTTTGGACTAAATTGGACAAAGAGCTCAGAAGTTCTGTCCAAAAAGTGTTTTTTGTAAAATGAAAAATACAAATACGAGAAAATAAATTTAAACGTTCCCCCTAGTTTTGTAAAAATGCGATGTATCCAAGATAAATCTCATAAAGACGATTCATGTGCATCAAATTTGGACTAAATGCTTAACAAATAATTGCCCCAAAAACTTTTGTATATACAACTGTCCTTTCCCCAAATCAATCCAGTTCTTCCTCACTCTGAGGTCTATTAGGATGTCTGAAAATTTGAAAATGATCCATGTAAAAGTTTTCGCGTTAATGCGTTAACTTGGAGGATAGGATGATGATTCCATACTATAATATCCTGGACTTTTTAGGGATACAGTTAAAAAAAAAAAGCAAAACACTTTGGACCAGTCTAAAGCGTCTTCATTTGGATCGATCACCTGACCCTGAAGTCACATCTTCATGAGGCCTGTTAGGACCACCGGAACAAAACCAGCCCCTCTTACATGATGTCCCAGTCCAGCTCCGCCTGCTCCACCTCCTCCATCACTCTGAGAACGCGACGTTTGAAGTTGGCCTGGAATCGGACGTCGTCTTCTAAGACCAGCGCCTTGTCCATCTGCAGGTCCACCATCTGAGGAGAGGGAGACACCGGCGTCAGAGAGGAGCACGGAAAACAGACGCCAAAAATAATGTTATTTTTAAAAGAAAAAAACATGTTTTAATCTTTCAGCTGTTCCCTCTCAGGGTTTTTTTTTTCATAAAAAGCGCCCCCTAGTGAGTAAAAGGCAAAATAACTTTATATATACATCACGTTTCAGGCAACGGTGCTTTAAACAAACAATCTAGAACATTGCAACAAAGTTCAAAAGAACATTAAGACATAATTAAAACGGACACGAAATATCAAGAAAAATAAGAAAACTAAAAACAAGCTAAATATTAAAAAGAAAAAAAAGAAAAGCTGAATAGAAAAAAATCAAGCGTCTTAGCCCCTTTTGACCTTTTGACCTTTTGAAAGATGGAACTATTAGAGTGAAGTATGAAATATACGAGACAGATCTCCTCGAGTCGAGAATTTGAACTTTATCTGGAATAAATCGGACCGACAGTTAGGAAAGTTATGTCGTAAATTTTTTTTCTTAAAAAATGAATTACTACAGGGAAATATGGAGCTGTTGGAGATAGCGCTCCACCTAGTGGTGGAAATAAACAATTGCCTCCATGTGTTTCCTCTCACCTCCTTCCAGATGAAGTAGTGGCTGAGGAAGCAGCCCACCTCTCCTTTGGTCAGGGTGCGTCCGGAGAACGGGTCATAGTAGCCTGGCAGGAGGTCCACTCCCAGAATCTTAATGTCACTGCTGTTCAGGGAACTGCACACACACACACATACACACACACACAGAAATACACACACACTCCACACTGAGTCCAACATCAACATTTCACTGCTGAAATACAGAATATTGCCTCCTAGACTGAACCAGAATGAAATGACCTTAACGAGAGAGAGAGAGAGAGAGAGGTAGGGAGAAAGAGAGAGAGAGAGAGAGGGAGGGAGAGGGAGGGAGAGAAACAGAGAAAGAGAGAGAGAGAGAGGAAAAGAGAGAAAACAGAGTGAGAGAGAGAGAGCTAGAGGAGAGAGAGAGAGAGAAAAAGAGAGAGAAGGAGAAAAAAAGAGAGACAGAGAGTGAAACAGAGTTAGAGAGAGAAGGAGAGAGGGAGAGAGAGAGATCCCGTTGCTCTTTTTTTCTCTTTCTCACAGATGAATAGAAACATGCTTTAACCTAAGCCGTCTGAGAGTTCTCACTAGGTTGACTCCGCCCCTTAGAGTGTACTGACTTTCCATCCACGGCGTCCACCACCTTCACGTCGATCTCCAGCTCGTTCAGAGAGAACAGCATGCGGTCCCTACGGTCGGGCCGGCGGCGCAGATTAATCAGATAAATCTGAGGAGAGGAGGAGGAAACGTTGTTTAACTGCATTTCAAAAAGTCACGTGTTTTTTTTTCTCGTTTGTGTCTTCTGGAAGAGCGAGAGAAAAAGTCTGTTCTTTCAGAAATGAGAAGCAGCATGAGTTTCCCACAAGGACGGACTGAAAGCCAAAGAAAGGCTGATTTCCATCCCAGTTTAATTATTCCCAGCCCTTTGTGTGACTTTAAACACGTCATTAAAAGCACATGTGCAGAAAAAGCAACCAGGATGTAGATTTAAAAAGTTCTCTGGAAGAATGGGACAAAAAAGTTTGTTAAGAATATTTTAGAGGAAAAAAAGATGAGAAAATAAAGATTTGCATGAATACTTTGTTACTTAAAAGAGAAATCTAATATATGATATCTATTTGATTCTATAAATACCCTAAAGGCTTTGATGTCCAAAAACAATATAAAGACACTTTTAGTCAAGCATGGTTTTAAACATTTTTTTTTTTTAAAAGCATTAAAACCGGCAAAATGATTCCGTGATGAAAGTTTGTATTTCATGGAAAATAGTCCATTTAATTAAATTAGCTTAACTGTTTAATTGACCGTTTAAACTATTTGACATTTATTCATCAGACTCAATCTCAATCTAAGTCCTCAAATGCTTTAATGTACCAAAAAATAAATAAATCCCATCAATAGTCATGGTTAACGCCTCCTCCTCCTCCTCTGTGGCACCTTTGACCCGTGGTGTCGCCCAGGGCTCCGTCCTCGGCCCCTTACTCTTTAACGTATACCTGCTGCCACTGGGTCGCATTATTAACAGGTTCAGTCAGAAATAGTGACAGGAAAGGTGAGCAGGACATCAAAGGGTTTTAACAGGGGGTCGGCTCCTACCTCATTGAAGCCCATGAGGTCCCTCTTTTTGGGGAACATGTGAACGTAGCGGGACGGGCGCATCGGGGGGCCGTCGACTGTTAAGCAGAGAGAGTTGAGAAAAACAAAAAGTTATTTAGAGTAAGAGGATGGTCATTTGTTGGATTTTCATGAAACGTGTGTGTGTGTGTGTGTGTGTGTGTGTGTGTGTGTGTGTGTGTGTGTGTGTGTGTGTGTCATTGCAAGATGTGGCTTTTTCACCATTTTTTCCACCATTTCCTGTCTAAAACACAGAAAGTACCAGCAAGATTTACTTTAGACAGAAAAAAGAAACCCCAAAATTTTGTTCTTGATAGAGTAGTAGAAGGAGGCGTATTTATTTTTACGGAATAGCAAGATGGAGCTTTCGGGAACTTACTTCTTGATGATGATGACCATGAAGCTGAGTGGAAGGCAAGTATGTACAACATGTAAGAAATAACTAAAAATGAATTGAGTGATCCATTAATTCCTTTAAATTTTGGCATTTCCATATCAATTTTGATTTAACTACTTGACAGATCTGTTTTTATGATGGTTTTTGAGTTTTGTTAGAATGTTGGAGTAAAGCTTTACTCAGTTAAAGTGCCTGTTGAGTTTTTTGGCGGTGTTTACGCTGCAAAAACTCAAAATCTTATCGAGTATATTCGTTTTCTGTCACGTCAAAATACCTCATTTGCACTTGATTTGAGACACAAATGGCTTAAAAGGTAACATTCCAGAGAGATCAAAGGACTTGTTTCACAGACATCGCATCTTTAATACCTGGAGAAGTTTGATAATATCTCAAAAATGAACTCAATAGGAACATTTCCATCTAACTTAAAGGCCGGTTTTATCTTAAAACGCTTAAATGAACGCAGAAAATACTTTTATAAAATGCTTGGATATCACTTTTTAATCCTATTTTAAGTATGCAGTGGTCTTTAATCTGGAACAGTGTCTCTTAAATACAACTTAGAATAAATTAAATGCAGCTGAAATGAAGAAATTTACATTTATCATAACTTTATAGGTGGAAAAAAACACTTTTTTCTTCTTTTTTTTTTAGCATTGCTGCTTTATTTCCTTTTATTAGTAAAATATATCTCAAAATGAGATTTCTCTGTTAATTACAAAAATCTCCATTTACTAAATGTCAGGTCTTTTTCTCAAAAAGCAAATTTCCTCTGATTGTATTTTTGCAGAAAAAAAAACATTTTCAATCTTCTTACTCATGGACTCCAGATGGACGTGGACGAAATTGAGGCGATCGTCCTCTAGGGTGTGTTGAGGTTTGGACGGGACGTTCAGGTAGCCGTAGCGCTCCTTGTTGCACAGGTACATCTGTACGTCTGAGAGGAGATCAATCAGTTAATCAGTAAATAGAGTCGAGAGAAAAAAACAAACATAATTTGTCATTTGACGTTTTTTTTAAAAAACGAACGAACCCTCAGCTCGGCAGGAGAAGGCGAAGACGATGATGTCATCATAAGGCCAGGAGTATTCCTTGCCAGGTGGGAAGAAAGCCAGATTCTTCATGCCTTCCTTCCTTAAATCCAGCAGCATGGTGGAGTGGACCATGGGCACGGGGAAGCAGCCCAGTCTGTGGCGGTGACGGGTCGGGAAATATTCGGCTGTCCGGCGATAATATCCCTGAGAGGAACAGGAAAAAAACATTAAGCAGAGAAACTTTTAACTCTGCTAGACCAAATGATTTGTCATTTTATGTTAAATTTAGAATGTCTAAAATATAAAATGAATAAATGCCCCAAAGAACTAAAAGAAAAAAAAACATTGTTCCATACTTGGAAAACTGGAGTCCTTAACTTGGTGTTAAGGAGGAGTCGTGACATCAAGAAGATATTTAAATTCATAGGGTAGTTCACTCTGTAGTCGTCACTCACCTGCGGGGTGATGCCGCACCAGTAGTTGGAGTACGCCCCCTGAGAGTCCAGCATGGGCGCGATGACGGACTTGTTCTCTGCTATCAGCAGGTTGAGGGTGTTTGGGTTGGTGAGGATGTTGTCGGTGTCAGCGTACTGACCCGGAGACGCGGAGGAGACAACAGACAGAGAGAAACACAGCAGAGTGACCCTCTGTCGCTCGAATGATCTTAGGAGGAGGATTGGACATGATAATAATCTTGAAAAATGATGTTACGAAGTACCAGGATGTAATCGGCCCAGCGTTTCCTGGCGAAGTTGAGAGCCGCCTGCTTCAGCTTCATCACGTATTCATATCGGCTGTTGGGCCAGTGCTTAGGACCCAGCTCCCCTGCATAGGACCTGAGAGAGAAACAACAGACACTCACACATAACATTTTTTTCAAACGAGACTTGCGCTGTCGTCCCCGACAGCAAGGGTGTATCGCCGAAAAGCCCACAATCCCCTGCGTTGTACCTAATCCCCCTGATTGAACACCTCAAACAAAATGTGAAGTTGCATCTGAAAAAATGTTTTTATGTTTAAAAAAAAACAAACTCACCAGAGTCAGTAAAATGTAATACGAGATAAATCTCCTAGAGTTGATTCATATGCACTAAATTTGGACTAAGTCGGACCAACA